>KZ308145.1:1831625-1952665 GCA_000376725.2 Ladona fulva
CTGCGATAACTCTTGCGCATAAACATTCCCTTACAAGAAAGCAGCATGTCTCTATTATACATACCCTGGTATTTTCGCTTGTTGCATATTATTCTTGGATTTCGATTTTCATTTGTGGGAGATTTCGTCAGTAGATTACAGTCAGTAGATTCTTAATTCTAAGTATTAAATGGCAGAAATAATTTCATGAAATGTGTCTCCCATTCTTGATCTTCTAACTCATAGCAAGACTTATAACTTCAGTTTCATCCTGAGCCGACAGGTTTGACGAAGATAGTTTTATCAGTCATTTTCTCTATGGAACTCTTGTCCCATTTCTTCAAGTACGCGTTGAGTAATTAAAAATGAAAATAGTGGTTCTCTTGCTGAAACAATTTTTAACGGTTTCGTGTCTTTTTAAATTTTCGGTGTGTGGATGGAATTCTTCGGAGGCCCGAGAATATTGATAACGTCGATATCAATTAAATGAAAATGAAATTTCGTTGATTTTACTGAAGCTGTATGTAAAGATGCCAACAACTAGTTTAGTCTAGGAGTTATTCCGATCAAACATTCGCTTAATATTACCAGTGAAGGAGAGATATTAGACCTCCACGATATTCTACAAGTACTTCCAAAAAACTGTGGAGTATTACTAACCTCGGAAGATGGCGTATTGAGTTATGAACTCCAAGTAGGCTATACGGCATATCTTTTCTGTGATCTCAATGGGGAAATCGTAGAAACGTGCAGCTTCCTAAGAAACTTCGAGTATTCATGAACTAACCTATAACTCTGACATTATTTGTCTAAAATTTACTAACAAGACGTTATTTTAAGAAAATTTATTTAATCTCTTCAATCGTCTCCAATAAATTAATGGAAACTATACCAAATTTCCTCACCACTGAACTCTTGGGTCAGATCCACACAGAAGATGAAGAACCGGCTATCGAGAGCCGAGATGGATTCTTTTCCATTTTGTTTTCGGAGTGTTAACACCGGAGCGGGTGAACTTGGTAATTAGACTCAATGCAGAAGATAACGCCACAGCTCTCGGTAGCCGGCTCAAAATCTCCCGTGTGAATACTCCGAGGAAAAACGGCCAGAAGTGACCATCTGTTTTAGCGGTTACCTTCTTGAAATTTTTGCCGAGGCATCTCGGAGATCGTCCTTTATTTCTCTGGAATTAAAAAGTCATCCACACAGTCTATAAAAGAAGTGGGGAAACATACCAATTACAGCCTAATCTCTGACAGAAAAATTTTCCGCGCTCCAACCTAAATTATTTTGAGAACACCCTATTAGTTGTTTTAATATTTCAACATAACATGTAACATGTTCAGTACATTCAGTAAAACTGTTGTAAGAAGATATGATGAAAGTGAGTTTTTGGTATTATCATATTTCTTCGCTTTTGGTATAGATGTAAACGGTTAATTTAGGTATGGAGCATATTATAGTTTTTAGCAAATTCATAACTATAATTCCAGAATACATTGCTAAGTTGCTATCCAAGAGAATATCTTTACACGAAATTGGAACTAATACAGGCTTCTCTAAGGAACCAATATCCTTACTTCCTTCGCAGACTTCTTATGAATTCCAGGAAACTAAAAAGTATTTGCTATTATTCATTAAAATGTTTATCCAAATAGTTGACAATACGGAGACACTCAAGAAAGAATAATTGTTACATTTAACTAACCAAAGAATGTCTGAATTACTAATTTCTGCTTTTTTCTCTCTCACGCACAGCTGACAACGACAACAAAAGCAACATGAACAACCCTAACAACCCTCTTAACCAGGGACAAAAGGACAACAGAGCAGATCAAATGAACCCGAACAACGATAAATATAAGGATACGAGGAAGTAGCACCACCGCTCGACATTATCCGGACAAGATTGAAATGTCTTATGTATAAGTCTGCGGAATAAAAATATTCAAATGTACATTTATTTTCATTGAACTGCTTTTCAATTTTACTCTTAGCATAACATTCCGCAATGAAAGAACGTTGGTAGTTTCTCGGTGCTTGTAAGTAAAAGCGACAGAATTACATAACTTTGAATCAGAAATTGGAAAGAGGTCTCATAGGAATTTGACTCAGATATTTTCTTCACCAATTTCGCCATTCACAGCCTATTAAAACTATGTAATATTTATGCATATTTATCTTCTCACTTCTTGGATCCACGCATTGGAAATAAATTCTAAAAAGAGTAACAGTCCATTATTATTAACAGGAAAATGCAGATAATTTTGATATTGATGGACTTTCAAAGATTTATTAACGTAATCAACTATATTAGGTTAGGTTGCCGATACTATCAATTATTAAGTCGAAACCATTTCCTAAATATTCTTAACGCACCATTTCCCTCATCATTAACGTTCGTTGATCCATGAGTAGTGAAGGTGCGCAGGTAGTTGATGTAAGATTGCTGTAAAGCTCTTCGCGCGAGACATGCTTATGTAAAGGACAATATAGACATTAAAGCCGCCCTTCGGCTGGGGTTATTAGAATTTACACCAAAGTACGCTAGTTACAGGCCGCGGAATATCCGATAGAGGAGATCACTGGTGTTGAAAACGTGGACTGTTGTCTATGCGAACCAAAGAAATGCTTTGTAACGGCTTTCGTGAGATTTCTTCGACTTAAAATATAAAATGTAGAAAAATATTATTGATTTATAGTGGAAATTACAGAAAATTGTAAATCTCCAAAAAGAAAAGATGAAATGCCGATAAACAAAGGACAATGGTTCTTTGTTTAAAGGAAAACAATTTTATACATCTAATGGAAATAGATCTTATAGATATTATCTTATGATCAATCCTAGACTTCGGCTCCAAATAATGACTTACCTAATAAGTATCAATGATTTCTGAATAATTAGATAATGGCCATCTTGATTTCAGTTTTGAGAACATTGATGTAAGTGAGCGTTGTCTCTCTTATTCTCAAGAATAGACTAGTCCTACTTCCAGGGTGGATTGATGAGTGTGTGCTCACCTTTTTTGCATTTACTTCACATTTATTGAGGTAGATAATATAGCAGCGAGGCACGATTCGGGAGGAGAACTCATGACGTACTAGGGGCGAATGCTTTTTTTCACTGCAAAGAATTCGAACGTAGTGAGCGTGGTTGCAGCTTCTCGTTGAATCTTTCTCCTTATTATCGGTAGAATCCTTGAATGATCGAATTGGAAACTTACGAAGTTCTGCGTACCAAATTGTAAGGCCTCCTGCCTTCATCCTTTATTAGAGAAAAGGGAAATGCCGACTTTGCAGTCTTCGTATTTCGTCATTGAAAGAATATTGAAAGAACGTTTATTGTTTATTTCGGTGAGATTTTTTCAGAGCAAACGAGGTGGCTTTTTTTAGTTTAAAATCACCTTTAAAAGTTAATTTGCGTAAAAGTAAACACTGTCTCCTAGAAATGTAATTGAGTTTCATATCAAATAAAAGATCTATTCTAGATCTTTAAAATGAGTGTATGCAATGCTCTCTAAGTTTTAAAATATTTGAGAAACGGGAGTTTGACCGAGTGCGCGCGCGCCGATTTCCGCACTTTTTTGCAAACTTTGACAAGCCGCCATTTTGTAACTATTCGAACTATTGATCTAGGAAACGGCAAACATGCTTCTATAGTGACTATGAACGTTATGATGGAGTTTAAAGAAAATCCTAAATGGTCATGCTTTTTTTGTCCGGTTTGGTGTGGAATTCTGAATGACCGAATTGTGGTATTTTTGTTTTTTTTTCTCAGTTGTGTTATTAATTAACCTAAAATCAATCACAATGTTATTTCCGGCATTACTTTCACTCAAAACTGAAACGATTTTAACTAAATTTTTATTTTTATGCTAATGTTGCCACACAGCAAAGTTTTACCACGCTCTTGATGAGTGGAGGGGATAGATCGTCATGTCCTATTGGCTCCCTATACGAAGAGATAACGTCTTCTTTCTCTCTCTAAAGTGCAAACATCTAGTGAATGAACCATAAATTATAGTATTTTTCATCCTGCGTTCAAACCGTCAAATGTATATTTTTTTGTTTTTATCTAGTCTTTCTTTTATTAGAGGTAGAACGGAAAAATTGCCCGTTTTTTGTGCTTTTTAACCGAGTTCTCAATTTTAAATTTCATTTGTCAGATATTTTCCATCTAATCGAAATGAAATTTTAGTTTAACTTTCGAATGTTAATTCTTGGCTTAAATAAAAAGTTTCAGATTACTTCCATTACAAAATAAAAAGATGTTATCGATTTTATAAAACAACCTTTCTTGTGAATGGATGCACATANTTTGTTTAAAGAAAGAAATTTTATAGATCTAATGGATATAGATCTTCCAGATATTATCTAATTTCTTGTGGTCGATCCTAGACTTTGGCTCCAAATTATGAGCACTTTGTAAAATATAGGGGCTTTGATTGAACATTTTTCTTTTTCGATAACTTGTCTCATTGAACTAATTTAAGACGAGAGATTTCAGCTTCTCCTTCGTTTAATTATTACCATTATATATAATCCTATCTCTATTCTTCCCGTCGAGAATCAACGGGCATTACAGCAAGTAGTATATACATTTTTACATATGCCTTGCGGGATATATTTCACTCTCACAGCAATATTGCCTTCGGCGAATAAGAAATTATTTTTAAAAATATGTAAGTATAATAAATACATTGAAATAAATACACTGAAATGACATTGGCCTCCGAAGGAACTTTTTCCAAATTTTTGTCGGAAAATGAACGGCTTATTTCTGCCGTGCGTGGTTCCAAACTCATTAGGGTTAAGAACAGAGTCTTTGTAAATTTTAATTCCACCATTTCACTCGGTTCTGAATGAGGTTAGATGAATAGTGCATAACTCGCGGATGCGAGTCGAGAGAGATATAAGCAAGTCTTCGCTCGCCCATACTGGGTAGTGGGAGATAAAACCATTTCGAGTGTTTGCGGATAACGTAAAAGTAGTGTTCCAGAAGATTTATAGCAAACGTCAGCTTCCTGAAAATATCTTCCCTCTAACTTGTATCACAAGTATTTTGATGTGAAATTTTCCTGTTTGCCTTATACATTTGTGATTTTGAATATTTATTCTAAACTTGTAAATTTTTATTATAGACATATTTGTAGACCCTCTTTTTATTCTACGAATTACATAAAAACTCTGACATTATTCTCTACCATGTTGTACTTTCCGGTTCTGATAGACACTATTTTCTGTGATAAACAATTAAAATGCTACGAAAATCACTGAATTCTTTACAGCATTAAAAATTGATTATGGTGTGAATCATTGCCAGAATTGTAACTTTCTCCGTGAACATTGTCCTGTTACTTTACTACCGGCCGCTCGGAATCATAATCAGGCGCTATAGGCACTTGCTGAAGGTCCCAACCATAAAGAAAGAAGGCTTCAATAAGACTATGCAAAAATGTTCAGTTACATGCTACAAATTTTAGTACGTTACTGAAGTTGTTCTTACTATCCGCTTCAAGAAAGTATTTTATTTTTGTTGAGTTAGTCTACGCAATATGCATTTGCAATTCTTAACATTTTTATTTAACTATATGCAGTACTGTCGATCCATCATTTAGTGTAATTTATAGAATTAGCATGTATTGTAATTCAATACTAGATATTAGTTTATTTATCCTTGCCGTGGTGTAGTGACTAAGATTTCAATAGTTGTATATTTGCGTATTTTGTGAAAATATTTGAATACCACTATCACATAAAGAATACAAGAAATTATTATCCCACAACAGGAGAAACCGCGCAAAGAAATGGATGCGACAAATTTATGAATTAATTTTTACTTTTTTCTGGAAATATCTTTCCCAGCAAAAAAAGGGTGATTTTTTCCGGGAATTCGCCCCATACCGTTCATCCCTGTGAAGCCCGATGCCGAGTTATCTGGACACACATGTGAGCCTTATCGTCTAAATAAGTGTTCCACTTAGAGTACATCTCATTCATTCACTATGACCTCGTACTCATTCTCAAGAGCTGTTAGAACGGGAAGTACTCGATGTTGGTAGTGCGGAATTTATTAATAATGTATCTATCATTTCTGCAGGTTCAGATAATGGCCATCTTGATTTCAGTTTTGAGAACATTGATGTAAGTGAGCGTTGTCTCTCTTATTCTCAAGAATAGACTAGTCCTACTTCCAGGGTGGATTGATGAGTGTGTGCTAACCTTTTTTGCATTTACTTCACATTTATTGAGGTAGATAATATAGCAGCGAGGCACGATTCGGGAGGATAACCCATGACGTACTAGGGGCGAATGCATTTCATTCGAATTCTTTGCAGTGCAAAGAATTCGAATTTTTTTCACTGCATAAAATTCGAACGTAGTGAGCGTGGTTGCAGCTTCTCGTTGAATCTTTCTCCTATTAATCGAAAGAATCCCTGAATGATCGAATTGGAAGCATATGAAATTCGGCATACCAAATTGTAAGGCGTGGCGCTTTCCTGCCTTCATCCTTGATGAGAGAAAAGGGAAATGCCGACTTTGCAGTCTTCTGCAGATGCCGTTTGTTATCAACATCACGTTTAATAACACGGTTATGCTTTAAGTGAGAGAGACTGAGTCAGGACCAGAGAAGATTAGACTCCTAATTATTTAGACTTTAGATTTCCTCTCTCTTTCCACCGTTGGACGATAAAGAGCTGCAGCACTCTCCGAGTCTTATGTGCGTCTACTGAGACAATTTTGTGTCAACACTAATCCGAGTGTAGCGTCCATATGGAGTGCGATTTATTGGCCAGAGTATTTCTTATATACATGCGTCCGCTCCGAGTGTTCCCAATAATTTCGCGGGTATCCGTTTACATGTATTTGAATCTTTCTCCTATTAATCGAAAGAATCCTTGAAATATCGAATTGGAAGCTTACGAAGTTCGGCGTATCAAATTTTAAGGCGTAGCGCTTTCCTGCCTTCATCCTTGATGAGAGAAAAGGGAAATGCCGACTGTGCAGTCTTCTGCAGATGCCGTTTGATATCAACATCACGTTTAATAACACGATTATGCTTTCAGTGAAAGAGTCTGAGTCAGTACTCGAGATGTTTAGACTCCTAATTATTTAGACTTTAGATTTCCTATCTCTTTCCATCGTTGGACGTTAAAGAGCTGCAACACTCACCGAGTCTAATGTGCGTCTACTGAGGCCATTTTGTGTCGGCACTAAGACGAGTGTGGCGTCCATATGAAGTGCGATTAATTGGCCAGTGTAATTCTTATACACTTTCGTCCACTCCGAGTGTTCGCAACTAATTTCGCAGGTATTCGTCTACATGTGTAACCCGTTGGATTTATTACCATAGATACCTAAATTCGGAGTTTATCAATAACTTAAATCGTGATCTCATAGAACAGCAAAAAAAGTGCATGTGCCATCCTGCATTTAATCCTTTCATACATAATTATATATTTACAATTGTTTGCTAATTTATCGCCAGTAGAACGAAAGTTATATATGCTAAAATCAAAACAAGACTTAATATACTGGTTTTAATACTAAATTTTGTGAGGAAAGAAAGTTTCAGATTATTCCCATGATACGATGAAAATTTGCCATAGATTTTGTAAAAAATATATTTTCCTCAGTAATGGGAAGAATTAATTATTCGAAACATAAGAGAGTATACAGCTTTGTAGTTTCCATTGGTTTTTTTTTCTGCCTGATGTGTGATGGTGCTATTTTGCTAGTGAAACTACTGTAACCAACTTGAGGAAACCACACGGATTTTCTCCTCTTTGTCATGGCTTTCCACTGAGTCACGACTCATCATGGTTATTTGATAATAATGTGTCTCCTGATATAGCTCTTGGTCTTAGTTTTTACAAATTGTACACGTTACCTGCCGAAAAATGAGAGTAAGTATTTTTCCAAAGATTATCTAATGCAAGACCGTTTTTGTAAATATGCTTTTATCTTACCCATTAAAAATTTAGCATTGAGCGAATGTTTACTCAGTCTTAAACGGCCTTAGTATTAGTATTCTCTCTCATCTCAGCTTACTTAGAATAAAGATAGAGTATGACTCCTTGTGAATCACAATTAACAATAAAATGGGTGATTGTCCGTATATCTCAAAAACTAGATCGTCCGAGAGGTCGGTCCGTACTCCGGGAAGGTATTCCGACGCGCGGATTTTCCCCTTGCAGCGTTGCTAAGAAATAGTTTTCTTGTCTGGACATTTGATTTCAGATTCCTCTTTAGAAAGCTAAAAAGAATATGATGTTATAATCCAACCTTTGATGGGGTATGTGATTTTTCGCTAGTCTAATAATTCTATAATAATTAGTTCTCGTATTAATTCGCTCTAATATGACTATAATATAAGGGTAGGGTGGCGTAGTAGGTTAGCGTGCCAGCTTATCAACACCAAGGTTACGGGTTGGAATCCTAGTCAGGGCATGGTTGTTCATCGGTCATTATTAATGTTTGTGTTCGTATTTACTAGGTTAACTGTGAGAGTGGTCTGAATAGACTGAAATTCACCGAAATAAAGACAAGATTATTATTGTTATGTTAAATATTCAAAGATTCATTGGTAGTGATTAATAGGAAATATTTTATAAGAAACAGTTTCATTAACCTACAATTTTTATGGTATGGGTAATTAACCTTAATAGGTAAATTGCAAGGGTGTTTTGATTAGAACTTAATTCGCACAAATAAAGACATGAAAATTATAATCATTGTTGCTATGATTATTATTCCATTGGCCATGAGAACTTCAAAACTGCTGAAATTCTATTACAAGAAGATTTTAATTACTTCCTGAAATGGTTCCATGATAAAAAACACCATAAACAATAAAAGAACGGCTTTTATGCACATTTTTTACCTACGCAGGAAGCTAATGTGTCTCTTATTGCCTTTCATAATTGTGACTGTTTGAAGTCAAATTTTGTGAACTGCAANGAAATAGATGCTAAAACGAATCGATACAAGAATTCATTTTTTCCGCGAACGATACGCGAAAGTAATAGATTAGCGAAGTAAATTCAGTAAATTCATGGTGCTTGCACCCCCTGCCACACGCCGAAAGGCGGCTTGCAGGGTACTAATGTAGATGTAGATGTAGATGTATATTATTCTATAATTTCATAATATGGGTCCAGCGTTGGTTCACAGTGGAAAAATTTCGCAGAAAAATGAAGACAGGCATTTTAAGTAAAAATTGTAGACTTAAAATCCGTGTGCAATTTTAATACGCAAGAATCAACATGTATTGTTGCATGTAGATTTAACTCGAGACTGAACACACGAAGTTTCAAAATGCGAATAAGGATATCCATATTCACATTTGTAAAAAGCTATTTTTGGTTATCGCCCACTGTGAGCTGTTTCTTTTCAGTTGAATTAATATTATATGGATATATACCAGACCGCAAAATGGTCACGACACCCAAGAAAGCCGATTTACATGTATGTATGTATCTTTTGTTAAACTTTTGGTACACTAATCTAGAGCTCAATTAGGCTAGTGGAGACAAATACCAAGAAAGGGATATAGAATTATTACTATGTATTGTATAATTTTAATGCGCAAGAATCAACGTGGATTGTTTTGTGCATATTTTATTCAGGACATAACATGTGGAGTTTCTAAGTGAAAACTTTTGAACGTCAGAAAACAATACGTATTTTATTATTAAACTTTTTTCGTTGCTTACACACCCCATGCCGTTCTTTTTTAGTTGAATCTTAAAGATCACGAAAAGTCACGACGCGCTAAAAGTGCCGATTTATGGTTGCCTTGGCTTACGAGTCCAGGGGTTAAAATAATTAAGAATGCGTCGGCAAACAAATTATATGCTTTCATGCAGGGGTCACTTTTTCTTCGCTAACCTTGTTCCGTTATCTACTGGGTATAAAGAGCTGTAAGTCACTAGTAGTAGTATTGTTAAAAGTGCTTCGACAACTAAGGTCTCTTCGCACGTAGACCCTACATAGGGAATAGAACCCTGGACCGCTTTCACCGAAGTCGAATGTGTTGCCCACTTGGCTACCCTGGGGCCCTGTGATTGACTCCTCTTTCCTCTGATTGGTTGGATGCCATCACAGACCGAAAAATTTAGCAGTAGGAAGATGGAGGGATGGGGTGTATCACAAAGGTATATAAAGGAACGCCCAGTTCATGCATTCAGCATTTCTTTTAGAGAAGCGACCAGAATCATTGTCCGACGGACCAGATAAGGAAGCACCAGCCATCAGTGATTCAACTTTGTTTCATTTGGTAGGGCCGTAAAACTTCTTGGGAAATTTGTTCAATATTTTTCACTTTCCTCATTAATTGATCAGTAATATACATTCTTTTTTTTTCAGGAAAGAGATAGTAAGAAGTGCAGAAGGCAATGGATCGTTCAACTCAACAGTGTAAAGGTAGGTGATAAAGTGCTGTGACAAAAAATTGTGAGCTTTAAATCGGAGTAAGAGGAAAAGAGTGGTTCACTTCCTCAATCAATTGTGTGGGTTCTTAACACATAGGATATGAAAGGGGTTTGGTTCAGTTTTGTCAGTTTTTTTCTGATGGACAATGCATAAATGACTTCATTATAAAGCATGTTCAACCATTTAATATAGGTTGTAGGATAAGAAATTCTTTTCAAAGTGACTTCCGTGGAAATATTTATATAGTTTCTTCTGCGAATGTAAAGCTGAATCCACGATAGACAAGTGGGTAGTGCGTTCCCTTTCGGTGTAGAGTTCGATTTCCGGTGGGATCCTTTATTTGCGTAAGGACTGTCGAATCACTTTTGATTTTTAAAACACTACTATACGAAAATTAAGTGACGCAATGTAAAATCAGCAATAGACGAGTATGCTGAAGTTCAAGATGTTTCCATAGCAACGTCATCACATTCCTCCTTATTTTTAGGGATTAAATGCCTGCGATGAAAATCTAAGTCTACATTTTTAGAGGGATAACAGCATGCTCTTTTGTATGAAGTGAATTGGAAAGAGTTACGAGAGGGTCTTGTTTTGTAAATATGAACTGAAAATGCCCTATTTTCGGCATCTTAACGAAACTCTTAAAATGTACAGTCGATTATTAAACTAACGGAAAGCATTCGGGAAGTGAAACCTTTTATTCGTACACTTCGTATTCAGTAGTTATATGACTAAGTATCGCGTTAATCTTAATGTTTATTTGCGGAGATACAAAATACCAAACGTAAAATTTTTTTTCGCACCACATTTTTCTGGCGGATGTAACTTCATCCTCTTTCCGATTTCTCGGGCCTTAAAACCCCTTGCTGAAAAACCAGAATTAGGTTTTTAGAGGGATAAACGCATGCTTTTGCTTATAAAAATAATTTGGAAAAGTTTCGAGAGGGTCTTTTTTTGTAAATGTGAGCTGAATATACCCTATTTTCGGCGTCGTAACGAAAATCACAACATTTGCACTCTATTTTTAAACTAATGGACGGCATTAAGAAAATGAAACTTTTTATTCAAACACTTTGTATAGATTGTTCAAAAGATATAAAATGCCAAACTTTAAATTTTTTTCGAGCCATAATTTTTTTGGCCGATTTTGCTTCAAATTTTCTTCGAAGATTTCGCTCATAAAAGATTTCTTATTATTTTTGTAATAGAGCAACATAGGTTGTATAAGAATGAAAAGCTTTGTTTTTCTCAACGGAACACGGCCTGAGATAACGTGTCTCAAATTTGCTAAAAATCTAACTGTAGAAGCCTGCGGTAGGGGGTCAAACAAATGACTATATCTCAGCAAATATGTCATCGATGGAAGTAAAACTTGGGAAATGTTCATAAAGGATATGAAGTTATATTCACACAAAATTTCATTAAAATCGGTGATAGTCGAGCGGGGCACTTCTCTAAAATTGGTCGACTTGACATGGAATGCCCCAGATCATTGTATTAGGATATCGCACATTCAGAACTTAGCAGCGCAAAAATAGACTTTTAGAGTAGTGTAAAATTTATTATTTTAATCAGGAACACTGATAAAAGATTCATACGAAGATTACATGTTTATAGGGATAAAAATTACCGATGACTGACGAAGAAATATATTTATACAATATTTCCAAATAATTTTGCTTGATTTTGGTCGAAATGAATAGAGAAGATTAAAAAAACAACAAATATCAATAAAAAGACCTTTAAATTCATCCAGGCGCATTCTCAATAGGCGTCTGAGGTTCTTGTCTCTCCGCCTCACTGACCGGCACCGTATAATTATAATAAACGCACTTGATCGAATAAGAGTAACCTTTTAAAAGCGGGCAATACCACCCCTCCGATAGCGTTGGTATAATCTCGGGAGCGCTTGACGCAAAGAATTTCATACCAATTCGTCTTCGTTCCTTTGCAATTTAATTGTACTAAATTATGGGCAGTAATAAAACATCGGAATATCTCCATTTGGTGATTTGGTGGATGTTTTTATCCTGCAGTCTTCATTTTTATCGTATGCAGTCATAGTCACACAGATTATAGTTTTCACGCAAGATAGTATGGAAACGGTGGTCATAAAAGAGGGCTGTTACATGAAACGTTTGAGAAACACTGAAACAGTGGCTTGAAGTCGGTTAAACTCATCCCAGTTATGTATGTTTTCACACACGAGTGACCTTGCTAAAAGTAATTGATGGAAGAAAAGAAGTACTGATGATGACGGAGACGAAGTTCTTTTTTGTCTTAATCGGAAAATAAGTACAGATTTAGCTACACATTTCACATGTGATCAAACAAACATGGTCGATGCCATGTGAATGAGCACACTAAAGTATGATAAATATAGTTTTTTGGTTGTTTACATAGTTTTTGGCTTTGGCTGTTGATGTGAACTGTAGCTTTGCTTTTGAAGTTGCGTCTGGAGCATATTATAGTTTTCAAGGAACGCATTACTATAATTCTAGAATATGTTTCTTATTTTCTGTTCAATAAAATATTTTTACACAAAATTCGAGCTAAAATAGGCTTTTCTAAGTATCTGATTCCCTGATTATCTACGCATATTTCTTCAGACTTTCAGGAAACTGAAAATTATTTGTTGAGATTCATAAAAATATCAATCCACATATTTAATAAGACGTAAACTGATAAGAAAGACTGAGTTTAATTGTTAGCAAACAAAAAAATGTATGATTTACTAATACCTACCATTTTCTCTATCGCACAGCTGATATGGACAACCAAAGTAATTTGAGTAACCCGAACAACCCACGGTATCAGGGGCAGAAGGATAACCGAGCTAACCAGCTCAACTCCAACAATGAAAAGTACCATGCGGTGCGGAAGTAGCTTATACTGTTGGGCACTATCCAGACATATAATTAAAATGTCTGGTGTATAACTCAGTGGATTAAAACTATTCAAAAGTACTTCTATTTTCATTTAACTACTTGTCATACCTACCTTGGCACAATTAAATTTTTGGTAAGGATGCGAGATGTAGATAGTTTTTCGATACTTGAAAGCAAAAATGATATACATTTTCATGACTTTGGATCATAATTTGGCAAATGGGTCTCCGAGGTATTTTACTTTCCCGAAAAAGTTTCCTTTGCCCCTAATTTATCATTCTCTGCTTATTGATGCCACTTCATTCTTTTGCACATTGATCTTCTGGCTCCTTTAATCTGCTAATAAGATATGCGAAGAAAGACTTGGAAATAGTAAAACTATCTCTCCACTTAAAAGTGAACTGCTATAAATTAACCATATTTTAGGAAAAGATTTTCATTTAACTCCTCGTCATACCCACATTTGCCATGATATTAGGTAGTTTTTCGATTTTTAAAAGCAAAAGGGATGCGGAATTTCATGACCTTGGTTTAAAATTTGAAAAATGGGCATCTGAGGTAATATATTATCACGAGAATTTTTACTTTAACGTAAAATAATACTACTTCATTGCTTTGTACATTCATCTTCTGACTCTTTGGAACTGCGAATTAAATGTAGATAAACTTCTAAGTAGGAAGGACTAATTCTTTTTCTGAAAGTGAACTGCTGTAAAATACCATATTTTTTGCATTTGCAAGATGACGCTTGTATTATCAGCTATATTTAAGTTAAACTTCCGTAATTGGCAATTATATAGTTGACTTTTGTAGGAAGTCAGTCAAAAGTATAAATTTATTTTGCAGTATGCTGTAATAATAGGCTTTAGCCTGTCCGCCTATGCGATGTTCAACCTTCAGGTATTGATTAATAAACCTCGCTTACAACAGATTTGGAAAAAACATGTAATTTAACATAGCCGGAAGGAAAAAATCTTTTCGTATCAACTCAAACAACATTAAAGTGGAAATTGTATAGAAATGTTGTGTTTTTACCCTCGAAAACTTTTAAAACTGACGTTACTCGTTACTGTTTGTGAATAAAAGGACTTTTTCGTCATTTCATTTCTTCAGCAGTCACCACTTAAGCTACAAACAACTGAATTACATTGCGTCTAAGGTAAAATCTTGAAACGGACCGGTATCTTAGAAAATTTTAAATGTGCAACAAAAATCAACGGTCTCGTCAAATCTCGTTTTTATTTTTAACCTCTTAGTTTAAGGAGAAAAATTTTGCATAAGTTATTTCAAAAAAATATTTCAAGTCTCGTTTTTCTTTATCATATTGGACGATATCTTGAATGAAAGTTAAATTTCGATACGTATATACGAGAGGGTAATTTGCCGCTATGGAGAGTCTTAGGACCACGGAATGATGTTCTCATGCTGTTACTATCATTGTTACGGCAATCCACACTCGATTATATGTAATGGTAAATGTCCAAAGTTTCGGATGAACTGGCAAATAAATCGCTACAATTACGAAAGTAGATTTGTACTATAACTACTACTAGTAGTGAACGTACTGCCTACTTGGCTATCCGGGAATCCCATATATGACTGTTTATGTTAATAGAGTTCAGCTTATCGCAGATATTGATCATAACTCGTGAATCGTGTTTTTTTCATAACTGCATCATTGGATATTGAAAATATTGGTTCTGAACTAAAAGAATACCAAGAAAAGTTAAAAGATTTTGAGATTCTGTAATTTGAATTAAAATTCTGAAGAGGAGAAGAACCTTCACCATGGAGAAGAACAAATCGAAACATCTGCTCCCGTTTCCATTTTGAGATCAGGTTTACCAAATTAAATTCTTTTCGATTTTTCTTTCCATGATGGAGGACGAAATACTCCGTACATCTTTCGTCACTGAGCAACATTAGCACAATACTTAGTTGCTCAAGTAAATAATAATAGGGATTTAAGATCAATGAAACAGATTATATATTAAATTCCTTCAAAAGTTACAATATTAATATACCATAGATCAATTTTAACAAGAAAAATTACCTTCAACATACCACAAAGGTAATGTAATTTTTCATACGTAAACTCATGGTTGTTATATCATCGCTCATCGAAGGACAGGAAGTATTTATACGTAGAAAATGACGACACCCTAACAGAAAAAGATAAGTCCGAGGAAATTATCGTAATTCTCAAGTACGAAAAAGCGACAATAGCATGTAAGCATAGATAAACTAATATATTTCATGTGATCATTGATTTATTACCTTAAAAGAAGAACTTGATGGATTACTCTATGGATAGAGCTTTTATTATAGTTTTCACGCAAGATAGTATGGAAACGGTGGTCATAAAAGAGGGCTGTTACATGAAACGTTTGAGAAACACTGAAACAGTGGCTTGAAGTCGGTTAAACTCATCCCAGTTATGTATGTTTTCACACACGAGTGACCTTGCTAAAAGTAATTGATGGAAGAAAAGAAGTACTGATGATGACGGAGACGAAGTTCTTTTTTGTCTTAATCGGAAAATAAGTACAGATTTAGCTACACATTTCACATGTGATCAAACAAACATGGTCGATGCCATGTGAATGAGCACACTAAAGTATGATAAATATAGTTTTTTGGTTGTTTACATAGTTTTTGGCTTTGGCTGTTGATGTGAACTGTAGCTTTGCTTTTGAAGTTGCGTCTGGAGCATATTATAGTTTTCAAGGAACGCATTACTATAATTCTAGAATATGTTTCTTATTTTCTGTTCAATAAAATATTTTTACACAAAATTCGAGCTAAAATAGGCTTTTCTAAGTATCTGATTCCCTGATTATCTACGCATATTTCTTCAGACTTTCAGGAAACTGAAAATTATTTGTTGAGATTCATAAAAATATCAATCCACATATTTAATAAGACGTAAACTGATAAGAAAGACTGAGTTTAATTGTTAGCAAACAAAAAAATGTATGATTTACTAATACCTACCATTTTCTCTATCGCACAGCTGATATGGACAACCAAAGTAATTTGAGTAACCCGAACAACCCACGGTATCAGGGGCAGAAGGATAACCGAGCTAACCAGCTCAACTNAGTGAAATTCTTTCTTCCATAGACATCCACTGAAGGGCATTTAACATGGATTTAATAGGAGTAAGTTTCCCACATTGTAGTATTACTCTCATTGCTCTATTTTGAAGTAAATTTGGAAGATTTATTTGGAACTTGGTTTGCCTAATTAATTATGTCGTCACAGTTCCAAATTTAGAAATTTTCGATTTTTAGTAAATATGGTTTGGAGTAATTTGAAAAACACAGCGCTTTAAAAAATAGAAAATTGTTGAAGGTGTTCACATTGGTTTAATTAGACCTTCCCTCTAGATATAACTTTATGTTACCTAAAATGTGAATTTGGGAGTATCATGTATTGCAACTTATTGACGAAAGTTAGCGCATGAACTATATTGAATGAATTAATAGTTGACGTAATTAAATGCACCATCTGTAGTTTGACTGATAGGTACATAAATTACAATAAGAGAAACGTCTTTTATATTTTTAAATTCAGAACGGCTCCCAAGGGATGAAGCAAGCGAGGATAGACTACGAGGAGGTAAGAAGAGAATTGATATAATGAAAAAAATTGCAGGTAACATACATATGGCGTATGTCTGAAACATATTCTAGTATTGTAATAGAGAAAGTTTATTTGAGGAAGAAATTTCACTGCAAAGAATTCGAACGTAGTGAGCGTGGTTTTAGCTTCTCATCGAATCTTTATCCTATTTATCGGTAGAACTCTTGAACGATCGAATTGGAAGCTTACGAAGTTCGGCGTACCATATTGTAAGGCGTAGCGCATTCTTGCCTTCATCCTTGATGAGAGGAAAGGGAAATGCCGACTTTGCAGTCTTCTGCAGATGCCGTTTGTTATCAACATCACGTTTAATAACACGATTAGGCTTTCAGTGAGAGAGACTGAGTCAGGACCAGAGATGTTTAGACTCCTAATTATTTAGACTTTAGGTTTGTCTAGTGAGACAATTTTGTGTCGGCACTAATCCGAGTGTAGCGTCCATATGGAGTGCGATTTATTGGCCAGAGTAATTCTTATACACTCTCGTCCGCTCCGAGTGTTCCCAATAAATTTCGCGGGTATCAGTTTACATGTATCACCTGTTGGATTTATTACCATAGATACGTTAATTCGGAGTTCATTATTGATTTAATCGTGATGTCATAGAGTAGCAAACAAAAATTGCATCTGCCATCCTGCGTTTAATCTTTTTGTCTAAAATTTTAAATTTACAACTGTTTGCTAATATATCGCCAGTAGAACAAAAGTTATAAATACTAAAATCAAAGCAAGACTTAATATACTGGATATAATAATTAATTTTGTGCGGGAAGAAAGTTTCAGATTATTCCCATGATACGATAAAAATTTGCCATAGATTTTGTAAAAAAACATCTTTCCATCAGTAATTGGAGGGATTAAATATACGAAACTTAAGAGAGTATACAACTTTGTAGTTTCCATTAGTATACTTTTTTGCCTGATGGATGATGATGCTATTTCGCTAGCGAAACTATTGTAACCAACTTGAGGAAACCACACGGATTCTCTCCTCTTTGTCATGGCTTTCCACTGAGTCACGACTCATCATGGTTATTTGATAATAATGTGTCTCCTGATATAGCTCTTGGTCTTAGTTTTTACAAATTGTACACGTTACCTGCCGAAAAATGAGAGTAAGTATTTTTCCAAAGATTATCTAATGCAAGACCGTTTTTGTAAATATGCTTTTATCTTACCCATTAAAAATTTAGCATTGAGCGAATGTTTACTCAGTCTTAAACGGCCTTAGTATTAGTATTCTCTCTCATCTCAGCTTATTTAGAATAAACATAGAGTATGACTCCTAGTGAATCACAATTAACAATAAAATGCGTGATTGTCACTATATCTCAGAAACGAGACCGTCCGGGAGGTCGGTCCGTACTCCGGGAAGGTATTCCGACGCGCGGATTTTCCCCTTGCAGCGCTGCTAAAAAATAGTTTTCTTGTCTGGACATTTGATTTCAGATTCCTCTTTAGAAAGCTAAAAAGAATATGATGTTATAATCCAACCTTTGATGGGGTATGTGATTTTTCGCTAGTCTAATAATTCTATAATAATTAGTTCTCGTATTAATTCGCTCTAATATGACTATAATATAAGGGTAGGGTGGCGTAGTAGGTTAGCGTGCCAGCTTATCAACACCAAGGTTACGGGTTGGAATCCTAGTCAGGGCATGGTTGTTCATCGGTCATTATTAATGTTTGTGTTCGTATTTACTAGGTTAACTGTGAGAGTGGTCTAAATAGACTGAAATTCACCGAAATAAAGACAAGATTATTATTGTTATGTTAAATATTCAAAGATTCATTGGTAGTGATTAATAGGAAATATTTTATAAGAAACAGTTTCATTAACCTACAATTTTTATGGTATGGGTAATTAACCTTAATAGGTAAATTGCAAGGGTGTTTTGATTAGAACTTAATTCGCACAAATAAAGACATGAAAATTATAATCATTGTTGCTATGATTATTATTCCATTGGCCATGAGAACTTCAAAACTGCTGAAATTCTATTACAAGAAGATTTTAATTACTTCCTGAAATGGTTCCATGATAAAAAACACCATAAACAATAAAAGAACGGCTTTTATGCACATTTTTTACCTACGCAGGAAGCTAATGTGTCTCTTATTGCCTTTCATAATTGTGACTGTTTGAAGTCAAATTTTGTGAACTGCAATTGTGTTGGGGTGAACAATGTTTCTGAACTAAACTACCTTGGTGTAACTGTTGATTTTCATTTTAAATGGCTAAAATTATTTTATTAGGCTAAAAATTGTTGTTTACCTTATTCCTTTTACCCGTAGAAGAACCACCTACTTTTCATTATTCGAATCTTTTATGAGATATGTTATTGAAGTACGGGGGTTTTGCTTCACAGTATCTCATAAGTAAGATAAACATATTCAATCTCAGATGCTAAAAACCTTGTTCAAAGGTAATACTGCGAGCAAGAATCTAAATTTANTGATTCAACTTTGTTTCATTTGGTAGGGCCGTAAAACTTCTTGGGAAATTTGTTCAATATTTTTCACTTTCCTCATTAATTGATCAGTAATATACATTCTTTTTTTTTCAGGAAAGAGATAGTAAGAAGTGCAGAAGGCAATGGATCGTTCAACTCAACAGTGTAAAGGTAGGTGATAAAGTGCTGTGACAAAAAATTGTGAGCTTTAAATCGGAGTAAGAGGAAAAGAGTGGTTCACTTCCTCAATCAATTGTGTGGGTTCTTAACACATAGGATATGAAAGGGGTTTGGTTCAGTTTTGTCAGTTTTTTTCTGATGGACAATGCATAAATGACTTCATTATAAAGCATGTTCAACCATTTAATATAGGTTGTAGGATAAGAAATTCTTTTCAAAGTGACTTCCGTGGAAATATTTATATAGTTTCTTCTGCGAATGTAAAGCTGAATCCACGATAGTTAAGTGCGTAGAGCGTAAGATTCATTGGTAATGATTAATAGGAAATTTTATGAAATATAAGAAACAGGTTATCAACACTGAGGTCTATTGTACGCTATAATTTCATAATATGGGTCCAGCTTTGGTTCACAGTGGAAGAATTTCGCAGAAAATGAAGACAGGCATTTTAAGTAAAAATTGCAGACTTAAAATCCGAGTGCAATTTTAATACGCAACAATCAACATGTATTGTTGCGTGTAGATTTTACCCGAGACTGACCACACGAAGTTTTAAAGTGCAACTCAAGAAATCCATTATCACATTTGTAAAAAGCTATTTTCGGTTATCGCCCACTGTGAGCCGTTTATTTTCAGTCTAATTAATATTATATGGATATATACCAGACCGCGAAATGGTCATGACACCCAAGAAAGCCGATTTACATGTATGTATGTACCATTTCTTAAAATTTTGGCACATTAATCTAGAACTCAATTAGGCTAGTGGAAACAAATATGTACCAAGAAAGGGATATAGAATTATTACTATGTATTATATATTTTAATGCGCAAGAATCAACGTGGATTGTTTTGTGCATATTTTATTCAGGACATAACATGTGGAGTTTCTAAGTGAAAACTTTTGAACGTCAGAAAACAATACGTATTTTATTATTAAACTTTTTTCGTTGCTTACACACCCCATGCCGTTGTTTTTCAGTTGAATCTTAAAGATCACGAAAATTCACGACGCGCAAAAAGTGTCGATTTACGGTTGCCTTGGTTTACGAGTCCAGGGGTTAAAATAATTAAGAATTCGTCGGCAAACAAATTATATGCTTTCATGCAGGGGTCATTTTTTCCTCGCTAAACTTGTTCCGTTATCTACTGGGTATAAAGAGCTGTAAGTCACTAGTAGTAGTATTGTTAAAAGTGCTTCGACAACTAAGGTCACTTCGCACGTAGACCCCACATAGGGAATCGAACCCTGGACCGCTTTCACCGAAGTCGAACGCGTTGCCCACTTGGCTACCCGGGAGCCCTGTGATTCGCTCCTCTTTCCTCTGATTTTTTGGGTTCCATTACAGACCGAAAAATTTAGGGGGAGGAAGATGGAGGGATGGGGGTGTACCACAAAGTTATATAAAGGAACGCCCAGTTCATGCATTCGGCATTTCTTTAAGAGAAGCGACCAGAATCATTGTCCGACGGACCAGATAAGGAAGCACCAGCAATCGGTGATTCTACTTTTTCTTATTCGGTAGGGCCGTAAAACTTCTTCGGAAATTTTGTTCAATATTTTTCATTTTCCTCATTAATTGATCAGAAGTGTAGAAGAAAATGGATCGTCAACAGTGTAAAGGTAGGTGATAAAGTGCTGTAACAAAAATTTAAATCGGAGGAAAAGTGTGGTTCACTTCCTCAATCAATTGTGTGGTTCTTAGACACTTAAGAAATGAGAGGGGTTTTGTTCAGTTTTTTCCGTTTTTTTTTCTGATGGACAAGGCATAAATGGCTTCATTACAAAGCATATTCAACCATTAAATATAGGTTGTAGGATAAAAAATTCTTTGCAAAGTGACTTCCGTGGAAATATTTATATAGTTTCTTCTGCGAATGTAAAGCTGAATCCACGATAGAAAAATGGGTAGTAGTTTCCTTTCGGTGTAAGATTCGATTTCCGATGGGATCCTGTATTTGCGTAAGGACGTATGCTGTCGAATAATTTTTGATTTTTAAAATACTACTAGAAAATTGTTTAATACTGTAACACTGTAATTTAATACTTTTATTTAGTCGTTTTTTAGTGTGACGTAGCAATGACTGTTTTTAAAAGGATCGTCGGCTATTTTATTGCTTGTTTCATTCAATAACAAGCCTCCGTTTCAGGCCCAAGATTATTGACAACGTCGATATCAGTTAAATGAAACTGAAATTTCGTTGATTTTACTGAAGCTGTATGTGAAAGAAGCCAACAACTAGTTTAGTCTAGGAGCTATTCCGTTCAAACATTCGCTTTATATTACCAGTGCAGGAGAGATATTAGACACCTACGATATTCTACAAGTACTTCCAGATAAATAATAGAGTATTACTAACCTCGGCAGATGGCGTATTGATTTATGAATTCCACGTTGGCTATACGGCAAATCTTTTCTGTGATCTCAATGGGGAAATCGTAGAAACGTGCAGCTTCATAAGAAACTTCGAGTGATCATGAAGTAGCTTATAACTCCGACACTGCTTGTCTAAAAGTTCCTAACAAGACGTTATTTTAAGAACACTTTAATCGTTTCAAATAAATTAATGGAAACTATACCAAATTTCCTTACCACCGAACTCTTTGGTCATATCCACACGGGAGATGAAGAACCGGCTATCGAGAGCCGAGATGGATTCTTTTCCATTTTGTTTTCGGATTGTTAACACGGGAGCGGGTGAACTTGGTCATTAGACGCAAGCAGGAGATAACGCCTCAGCTCTTGGTAGCCTGCTCGAAATCTCCCGGGTGAATACTCCGAAGAGAAAACGGCCAGAAATATCCATCTGTTTTAGCGGTTACCTGCTTGCAACTTTTTGCCGATGCCACTCGGAGATCGTCCTTTATTTCTCTGGAATTAAAAAGTCATCCACTCAGTCTATAAAAGAAGAGGGGAAACATGCCAATTACAGCCTAATCTCTGACAGAAAAATTTTCCGCGCTCCAACCTAAATTTTTTTGAGAACACCCTATTAGTTGTTTTAATATTTCATTGGTAACATGTTCAGTACATTCAGTAAAACTGTTGTAAGAAGATATGATGATATTAAAATATTTTCGAGGATTTAAGGAAAGGTGAATTTCTTTGAAAAATATTTTCGTGCAATATTTCGGTACATCGTGAAATTATATTTTAATTACTCTAAATGTCATACTTAAATAATTAAATGCGAAGATCTATCATTTCATAGGTTAATTTTTAATCTCCTGATAATGTCACCTGGATTTATCAAAATCCAGAAATTAAATACGAAGAAAATCAAAAAGTTGATGCAAGAAAAAGAGCTTAAATGACGTGTATTCGATTTGTTTATATATTTGTAGCGTTTGCTGAGAGAGAGCGCTGCCTTATTAAGTGGCATAATTGAAATATCAGTAGGAAATCTTTGAGAAACTCAATGAAAAGTAGGAAAAAATTTGAAAATATTGTCAGCGAATTCCGTACAAACACGGAGAAAGAAAGGATAAGACCTGGGGAACTCAAAGGGTGCTTACGACGGAAGTGAATCTGATTTTGGTTGGTTAAACATAACTTTGGAACATCCGAATTATAATCCGTAAGATACGGTAAGAATTTGAGAATGCTATAAACCTATGTGGTAACTTATGAACAAATATCTTCACAGAAGGAAAACTTCCATAGAGAAAGCGGGGTGTGAAAAATCTGCGCATACCTAGTGATAGTAAAGGCTTAAAGTTGTGTAGAAGTACTGTTTAACATCATTAACCAGGAATTGATTTAAGAAAATAAATTAGTTGACTAATTTAGTGAATGACGGAAATTAAGTTCTTATGTCTTGATCAGTAAATTAGTGGAGATTTAGTCAAAGATTTCATAAATGACCAAAGCTATATGGTCAATGACATGTGAAAGGGCATACAAAGATATCTGGTTTAAGACCGTTTTCTGTCTGTTTGCGTGTTTTTTTGCTATTGATGGGAACTGTAACTTTGGCTAATGAAATTAGAGCATATTATAATCTTCAGCCAATCCACTACTATAATTCTAGAATATGTTTCTTAGTTTCTATTCAAGAAAATATTTTTACGCCATATTCGAGCTAATAAAGGATTCTCTAAGAAACCAATTTCTTGATTTTCTTCGCCTATTTCTTAAGAATTCCGGGAAACTGAAAATTATTTCCTTTGATTCACAAAATTATTATCAACATTGGTCATCATACATAAACTCGTAAGGAAGACTAATTGTAAAAGTTAACAAACTAAAAAAAGTGTGATTTACTAACTTCTCTTTCCACTCACACACAGCTGACATCGATACTGAACCACATCTGAATAACCCAGACAACCATTGGTATCAGTGGGAAAGGATAACGGAACAAATGAACCCCAATAACAAGCACCATGCGCTGAGGAATTAGCACCATGCGCTGCGGAAGTAGCACCATCGCTCGATATTATATGTACGAAATTTAAATGACTTATTTATAAGTCAGCGGAATAAAAATATTCAAAAGTAATTCCATTTTCATTTAACTCCTTATCATACCTCCACTTACTAGAATATTTCGCTACGAAAGAGTATGAGATGTAGGTAGTTTTTCGACACTTGAAAGCAAAAGTGATCTCATTTTCATGACTTTGGATCAGAATTTGGCAAATTGGTCTTCGAGGTATTTCACTTTCCTTCGGATGTTGGTTAATTAATCTCGCTTACAGCTGACTAGGAAAGAAAATATTTTCTTCGACTTTATCGGAATGAATTAATACTTATACATTAACAAATTTTTACATCGCATTTTATATTAACGAACGAAATGTATCTACGTGTTACGCCTTATTACAAGTACTGTCAATTACCCATGAATCGTGTTTTCATATAACCGATCGGAGGATAAAGAAAATATTGGTTCTGAACTAAAAGAATACCAAGAAATTTTACCAGATTTTGAGATTTCTGTAATTTGAAAACTGCCCAGCAAAAGAAGATTCTGAAGAGGAGAAGAACCTTCACCATGGAGAAGAACATATCGAAACATCTGCTCCCGTTTCCATTTTCAGATCAGGTTTACCATATTAAATGCTTTTCGGTTTTTCTTTCCATGATGGAGGACGAAATACTCCGTACATCTTTCGTCACTGAGCAACATTAGCACAATACTTAGTTGCTCAAGTAAATAATAATAGGAATTTAAGAGCAATGAAACAGATTATATATAAAATTTCTTCTAAAGTTATAATAACAATATAACATAGATCACTTTTAACAAGAAAAATGACCTTCAACATGCCACAAGGGTAATGTAATTTTTCATACGTAAACTCATGGTTGTTCTATCATCGCTCATCGAAGGACAAGAAGTCCTTACACTTCAATCATGACGAAACCCTAAAAGAATAATATAAGTCCGAGGAAATTATCGTAATTCTCAAGTACGAAAAAGCGACAATAGCATGTAAGCATAGATAAACTAATATATTTCATGTGATCATTGATTTATTACCTTAAAAGAGGAACTTGATAGAGCATATATTTATGTTAAATAACATTACTATATGGATACAGCTTCCATTTAATGGAAATAATGAGAAAATTTTCAATTAAACGAAAAGAAAAACTTGAAACATATATTAATATTAATTTGAGGAATTTGAGTAAATTAAGAAATCACTTCAACCGATTGTTTGACTAAATTGAGATAATTGATGGAAATGCTGGAATTGGTGAGAAATTCTTAGACTTGTGCATAATGAAATATTTATTTGGAACTTATTTTGCCTAATTAATTTTGTCGTAATACTTCCAAATTTATAAATTTTCTTTTTTTAGAAAATATGGTTTGGAGTAATTTGAAAAACACAGTACTGTTAAGAGTAGAAAATTGTAGAAGGTGTTTACCTTGGCTTGCGTTTTTAACTTATGTTCTTGGATATACCCTTTCTTCACAGTAATTGGTAGATGAAGTTGAACCATTTTGATGCTTTAATATCTTCAAGAAATTAGGAGTATAATTATTGAAATTTTAACACTCTGCAGGAATTGAGACTTCTCAAACCAGTGATATTTAACCTTGAACAAAGAAATGTCGAAAAATGTGGGATGGTTAAAGTCTGATATACTCTGCTGTTTGCAGCTATCATCTTCATACTTAAAAGTTGATATCTATTGAATGGTACAGTCTCAATAACTTTGTGGAATTTCTTTATGATTAAATAAAACTATATTTACTATGAGATTTTTAAGTCATCAATGTATCATTAATGTTTGTTACCTAAAATGTGAATTTGGGAGTATCACATATTGCAATTATTTGATGAAAGTTTGTTGGTAAACCTTATTGAATGAATTAGTAGTGGATGTAATTAAATACAGCATCTATAGTTGGACTGGTTGGTGCATAAATTATAATAATAGGATTGTTTGTTGTATTTCCCCAATGAGAACAGCTCGCAAGGGAGGAAGCAAGTGAGGATAGGTTGAAGAAGTCTTGAAGGTAAGAAGGGAATTAATAAAATCAACAAGATTGCAGATTACACACAAGTGGCATGTGTCTGAAGGAAGTTTGCATACAATATTGTATGTATGTTATATAACATACAACAAATATATATTCCACAACCATTGTGGAAAAGTACTAATATAATCATTGTATGTTATTGTGAAGATGGTGTTTCACCAAATATTGCTTACCAAGTTCTATTAAAGTTTGCATTAAATTTGAAAATAAAGAAAAAGATATTGTATTCTATTCAAGAGAGTTCGTTTTAAGAAGAAATATTCAGTATAATTCAATATACTTTGGTCTATCAGACTATGAGCAAACTCACACTTATCCTTTCTGCAAATGATATGCAATTGCAAAAAAACCCAGATAACTGAGTTGACATTCACTGTATATACTCCTTTCCATATGCTAATAGGCAATTAGCAGGGGATCAACGTCGATGCTTTAAAAATTGGCTTATTTGGATGGAAATTTTAATCTGCAAAATATTATTTCCTTTTCAAACATTTTTCTTTTGTCCTTTTTATTCTCAATATCCACAACCAAGGAAATGAAACGTAGAAATTAATGAATAAAAAAGTTTTATAGAATCAACAAAAACAATTGATTATAACCTACAAAACTGAAAATTCCAGTGGAAACTCTCTTCGTGACAGCATCATGGCACAGAGCCCAATCTGAATTTCATATATGTGAATGCCCAGAAAGGTGGTAGAAGGGCAGTGAGATATGCTTGAATTATTAATTTTTAGAAGGGAACTTGTGGGATGAGGTGATTCCTTGGTATGAAAAATGAGATAAACATATTTATTGCAATTTAGAGCTAAATAATTTGAGTCGCACCAATTGGGCATGCCTTGGATACAAGTATTAGATTCAGCATTGAAGTTATCTAAGTTGTTTTAAGATGTCAGTCATTAAATATCATCAGCATTTCAGACATTTAGGGGTGCTAGGTACAAAATGAGGCAGAATGTCATTCATAAACAAGACAAAGAGCAATAGGCAAAGGATGGTTACCTGCTTTTCCTTGTCTGCTGAGTATGGGCAGATGTTTTGAATTAATAAATATGGGGATTGTGAACATTATGACATTATTTGACTATCTGAAACCTATTGAAAAGAAAGGAAACAATTCAAAAGTATTCTGTATCTATTTAGTCCAAATCATCTGAGTTTAGAAAAGAGAAGTTTATGACTTTCAAAAGCTTTTGACAAGTCATAAAAATACCTGCAATAAAATTGTGATAATTTAAAGCTTTCTAGATGTTTTTAAGGAAATAGAAATCTGTAGATGAAGTTGATCTACCTATCTAAAAGCCATGTTGTGAGTCAGACAGAAGATTATGATAATTTAAAAATTTAACAAGTCTGTTGTAGAAGACTCTCTTTTGGAGAAGATAGGGGAGGGCAGCAGTTATTAGAGATCAGAGGGGAATCTCTTTTTCGTAAGTCTGACAATGGCAAACTTTCGCAATGTGGGAAAAAATCCTTCACTGAAGAATAGATTGATAATATCACCAAGTTGAGAGGCAATGAATATTATGACAGCTTTGACTATAGGCATGGAAATGGCATCAATCCCACAGGGCCAGGAGTAATCAAAGAATCTGATCATCTTACTGATCTCAGAGGCATCAGTGAGAACAAGAAGAAGGATTTGGGACTGTGAGGTATGTGTAAGAAGTCGGCTGGCATGGTACCAGTAGCCAAGGAGGGCCTAGCCTCGCCGTATGAGTACAATGATAGTATAAATACTGATTTTTAAAGGTCTTCCAATTTCTGATGCAGAATTTTTGATAAAATTATTCTTAGATGTGAGGGAACAAAGAAATTTACGCGACCCGCGCGTAACCCTTTTCGTGTTTTACGCGTAAATTCGTCGCGCACGACCCGTAGAAAAAGCCACAGTCTTTATGTTTAGGAAAATCTCCCGATTCTCTGTTAACATCGCAGCATACCATGTGAACCTAATAATTTTTTCGAAAATTGGGGCTTGCAGTTGATTATGTATAATTGACTTGACCTTTACAGCATCTTGTCGTGAAGTTAATTCTATTCCTGGTACGACAAACTGTGAAGGAGAGATGCTATTCCATAGACGTAAATGTATGTACATACACTATATTCCATCAGAAACCCATGCATTCTCTATCCAACTTGTTTGAGAAATAATGTAAGATTCATTTTCCCGGATGAGGTGAATCACAGCACCTGTCGTTGTACTAATGCAGCCTTTATACACTGCTCCTAATGCAGATTATTTTTATGTTTTCAGTGTTTTCATGACAATTACCACCCTAAAGACTGCAACGGATTATCTACAGATTGATATTTTAATTTGAATGTTATATTTTTTCAATGTCGAATTATTAGCGTTGTAGTATTTTGCTCATTTTTTCCTTAGGATAGTTAAGTTAGGAGGAGTACAAGGGATAGTGATGCGAAATGCACAGCCAACTCCTATCCAAAGTCAACCTCAGCCTTCACGTGGCGAACTCTGATTTAACAAATGAGGCTATGACGAAGAAATATGTAGTAGTAGTAGTATTGCTAAAAGTGCTTCGACAGCTGAGGTCATTTCGCACATAGGCTCTCACCGGGAATCGAACCCTGGACCGCTTTCATAGGAGTCGAATGCGTTGCCCACTTGGCTATCCGGGAGCCCACGAAGAAATGTGATTTTACAAACAAGTCATCTTGTTGCCGTGAAATTCTAATGAAAGAGATGCGATAAATTTCTAGAAAATAAATGAAACTCGGCGGAAGAAGGTATACGATAGGAAAAAAGGAGTTCAATTTTCGGATTCCAACCAGCTACCAACACACACTGAGCTATTAAAAACAAATGTGCGAGACCCCTACCCAACTCCACCACCTGAACTACTCATTAGATGGTCGCTCGCAATGACTCGAGTAATTATCGGAAGGGAGTTTTTAGGGAAAAACTTTAAAGAGTCGTATCACCTAAACGAGTGGAGAGAAGACGCCTAAGAAAAAAATACGGTATCATTTATTTTTGATTTTCTATCACCATAAACTAGTCTCGTTTAAAAATCGCGAGACAAGTATCACCCCTTGTTAGCCAAACTGCTTTGTTAGCAAAGTGGTAAAGAGGGCCCTCCCCGCCTCCCTGTGGATCCTCCAATTATTCCTAGCAGGTAGAGGTATACCTAGCCGATATATCATTGTGAAATGAAATAGAACGATACAGTTATACTTATGAGATAAATTCTGATTTAATTTAACGTTAGAATTGGAAGTTAAAAATGGCTTCAAAAATTATGATTTAATGTACAAATTAATATTGCTTTCCGATCGCTCCGACGCGAGACGATGTGCAAATATTTTTGTTCGTCGTTCTTCACAGGTAGAGGGAGCTTTTCCTCGCGAGATACCCTTCTTAGCATTATGGGTATTGTCTGAGGAAAACGGGGAAGGGTAGAGTCGTGCAGCGGTCGTACCTCGTGTTTGCCGAGAAGCCGGGCGAAGGATTCATTGAAGAAAAATTACGGAAAACATATTAAAGCCATGGATCGGCTACGTGATGAAGTTTCTAACGTAGGTAAGAGTTAAAATTGCGAACTTTCAATCTGTTTTTAATTTACGTGTTCGGCCAAGCTGTTTCAGAGTCTTTAAAATTTTCGTGGTATCGAATAAAAAGGATCCGACGTTTGGTCTGAGTGTGGCTGAGCCCGATCATGAATTTAACTTTATGAGAGAACCGCAAAGGCAAGGGTAAGCGAAAATAACACATTAAGATTAGATTCATTCGTGAAAGACCGAAGGGTTGGGATGAATATTTTTTTTTGGAATTGAATAACCTTCAAGCCAATGAAGTAAATTTTTGTGATGTCGTAGAATTTTGTTATATCTTTCTATCATACGATAACTTTTTTAGTGATACTGTTACATTTTTTTTCCAGTCAAAACCTGCGAGGTTGGCCCCATTTGACTAAGGTTTGTTATATGGTGATTTTTGATTGTGCATTCATTAAAAACTTTGATAATGATAATTACGATTTAATCATTCATCTGTTTTGTTTTAAAGGCCGTAATGGGTTCCTAACCTTGCTAAAGCTGTGTGAATGAGACTTCGTTCATTCAGATCTAATAGTTTTCTATTAGACCTGAGCCCTTAGCCGCTGAAAAGGAAGGTCCGCTGTAAGCCTAGCTCGCCCGTTCAATTGCCATGAAAAGCGGAGAAGACAGCATGCGATGGAAAAGGTATGGGAAGTCAGCAAATCCACCGAAAGTACTGCATACGTCCTACGCAAGGAATTTCTTTCCATTGTCCCACATTGAAAGACGTTGAAGTTGAAGTATTCAAGATGAGTTTACTGAAATTAGGTAACCTTTAATTTTAATGAAATATTTGGATTTTATTATTTTACTAGCATACGCCCCCGTCAAACATGACGGAACTTGTTTAAAATGTTATTGCATACATCTGATCTTCCTAAGCCATAAAATGATAATTGTTGGTCTTAAAAAAGTATAATTATGACCGGTAGACGGTTTGATTCATGAGGGATAAATTTGGTATACGTTTGCCCATAATTAAACGTATGAAGGACTATCTTGTCAATTATCATTATGAAGTCAACATTAGTAAATCTTTTGTATACTTCAACTTTAAGCCATGAAATTATTTAGAAAAAATTCTATCATCTCGTACCCGTTAATTCTCCTTTTAAATTCCAAGCGTATTCTTGAAGAATAAGAAATTTAGCTCGATATCGGTAATTGGGTTTCGTAAACGCTCCTGTCAATCAGGATGGAATTATGATAACTGGATACGCAACCTAGTCATACCCTATTTTTTAAGTAGATATCAATCATTTAATAGATGTAATCAATAGATATTTCATTATGCGTTCGTTAACTATTCTTCACTAGTTTTAAACTAGCAATAGCGTTTAGAGGGCGGTATTCAAGGGAGAGGAAGGCTGAAAAAACTTTACTTTGGTGAATGAGATGGCGGAGATATATAAGTAGTTTAAAGAATAAAAGGGCATAAAGGAAAAGTTATCTGGGACATATCCTGGGAAAATGTCAGATTATAAACACGTTATTTCCTCGCACGGTACTTAATAGCAGCAGAATAAGATGAACTTGCATGCACCCACTGACACAGATCCAAAGTTTGATGTCAACATGTCTGTGGTTCGTTGATTTACCTCATGCTCTTTCGTAGATCTTATGCTAGTCTTCAAATAGACCTTACTTAGGTTCATTAATTTCTACAGTTGCTCATTGTTCATCTTTTATTCGTCGCTTAGCGCAGTTGAAATTTAAAATGCATAGAAATAGCTTCAGCCCTATAGTTTCAATAGTTTTCACCTCCTCCTTTTGATTGCTTTGATCACAACTTGCTCTATTTACTTGCAATCTTCTTCACGTTGTTACGCGGGAAGCATTAGGATTTCCACTTTTCAATTGATATATCGAGGCAGTAGCAGTTAAACTTTATCTCTCTTATATGTTTTGCAGTTTATTTCGTGATTAATATAAAGCGGGCCTCTTCTGCAACTTCGTTTCTTCATAGCTAATCAGACTTTACAGTAGATATTTACTGAGAGCTCTTTGCGTATTTCCTGAACCAAGGGTCCAAAATTCGAAGCGAACATTTTTTATCAACTATTCTTTGCTGCTGGGCCAGATACTTTTCTTGTGTCAATTGACGTTCAAGTGATGTATAGGGCTCTCGACAGCCTGTATTGAAAAATGTTTTTCTTGATTATTGTATAGTTATTAGCCGTAAGTTTGAGTTTTAAAATGTTCGCAATTTTTTTCTTTAAAGTGTTTCGTCTAATAACAAATTCAATTTCAAATAATTGTGACATTTTGGCTGTGACACCGAGAGAAAGCTTTCAAGTTTGATTTGAAGATTTAATTGAATCTAATTTCTAAATTACTTAAATCAGTAGTTTACAAATATTTTACTTGGCAGGCAAGTTATTGCATGACTCGGAGATCGGTAGGGGCGCAGTTAATTTGCGTATTTAAGGAACTTCATATAATTTTCAAAAACTCGTTCATTCTAGATTTTTGCCAATTCACACTATGCAAACCAAAGGTTTTACAAGGGAAGACTGTCAAAGTGAAATCGTTCCTAACTTATTTTAGGACTTCCTTATTGTAATAACGTACATAATCTGTCACGTCACCTTTCAATATTTTCTTCGGGCGACCAACTAAACTTTTCTTGTACGGATTGTAGCTTCTGCTGGCATTTTTACCAGCCACTTTCATACATTCGAGATACGTCCTTACGTGATTCAAGCGCTCTCGTCTGTTGCATAACCGTGTCGGATCTTTTCTCTCGTTTTCCCCAACATTCTTTATAAAATAGTTTCTGTTAAGTCTATTCGTATAAGATTTATCTTCGTTTCTGTTCCGAAACATTATCTCTGACTGTATTAAACTTTTTTGCGATCTAGTTTTCGCTTCTGTAGATACTAAGGGATACAATGTTGTTTATAGAACACTAATGTCGATTTTCTTTGGCCAACTGGTATTGATTACCTATATTCCTCTTGCTTAAATGACAATTTTCAAAGATTACTATCTACATTGCAACTTCTATTTAATCCTCAGTACTAATTGACGCTAATTTTTCTTTATAGGTGAATCATCAGCTCTTAACTCACGGATTCCGTCCGTCATGTGATATTTTGTCTGTGCCAGGTATTTAAGAATGAGCTGCACTTATGTATTTCTTCGAAATAAAAACTATAATGACATTTTTTTGATGAAAATATTCTAAGATCTTTGGCAGCAGTTACAAAAATATGGGAATTCAATTTTAAATATTTATAAAATGTAATATAAAATGTAATATGAAATGTAATATGAAATGTAATATAAATTGTAATATAAAATGTATGTAAATATTTTAAAAATATATTTGATAAACTTACGGTGTTAATTCACTAATTCGAATTTTTTTGGACATTATTGGCATTTTTTAATTATACTTAAATTATAATCTAAATATGAATTCTTATTATATACATTCTTAAACTGTTAGAACTTTCTGACTGCTCTCGTGATACCGACAGGATAGTCTGATAAATATCTTGTTTCTTATTTATTTTTATTTAGGATCACGATTGTGAGAGGCATTTGTGCTGGGAAGAAACTGAATGCTGCATCAACACACTGTGGGAGCTGACTGGAATACAATGGCAGATAATGGAAATCCAATACCCTACTTGGAAAATTTTCTGATTCCACCTCGATTATAGTTTATAATGTTAGAATGAAATATCTAGTTTTAATTTTTTGTTTCAAATAAACAGATTCAAGCTATATGTAATGTGTAGTATGTGCATAAGCATACAGTTGCTGTATCAGTGAATAATTGTATTATGGTATATTGTAAATAAAAATCAAAATTATAATTTTGGGTTCTTATATCTTAAAATTAAATGTCTTCCTATTTTTATATAAAATTTGGTGTGAATATTGGAGGAGAAATTAAGTAAAATGTAAAATTAAATACCTTGGTAAGCTGAAACTTCCGTAAAATTAAACTTATCAACATCGCGCGAAATAGTATATTTTAAACGCTAATCATTTTTAATGGCGGGAGCAGTAATTTAAATGGCGCTACTAATAAATGTTTAAAATAGTTGTTTTCAAAATAAAAGTTAAAACAATTGATTCCACTTTTATATTTTGAATCGCCGCTTTGTCTTCACGAAATGCATATTGGGTATATAAATGACAACGATAGTCATTTTTTATTTCGGGTAATGGCGTATGAGCAAGATGAAGAGAAAAAAATTCAAAATGGCCTAATTTTGAAAAATAGAATTACAAAATAAAGTGTAAAACCTGAGAGAATTCGAATCCGCGCCAAACTCGTACGTCATAATACGTCAAGGACAAGGATGACGTCAAGGACTTTCGATTTCAATAAAGGGTTAAGTTGGGACCAAAGGGTTAAGTAGGGCTCAAAGGGTTAAGTTCACAGAGCGAATTCTTGAATTTTGGAAAAAAGGGTTAAAATTGGCGATTTTGACCTTGTACGACCTCCAAATTCTGGATTCGGCCTTCAAAAAGTGCTAGAAAATTCCGCAAGGTTGTGGTGGCGCTGCATGTACCAGAAGGGATACAAAACTTAAATATACTCACACCAGTGGGTACGTGTGAGCTCCGTAGCTAGTATGATAAGGTGTCAGCTTATGACGGGGAAGGTTGGGGTTCAAGTCTCGGTAATTGCGAAAATTTTTTCCTCAAAGATTTTTATTTTTATAATATTCCCACTCCTTCGGAAGATTTCATTTTATATCAAATTATTTCAAGTCCGAGTTCAAAACTCGGACCTACCAAATTTTTTCCTGATAAATTTTTCTTTATTATTATTCCTTAATTCTTAATATTATTCCAACTCTTTCGGGAATATTTAATTTTTTTTCCACCCCTAAATTTTGATGATTTGCGTCTGTATAGCTGTATACTTCAGATCCATTATTGTGCTACCAACATTTATGAAGGGAAAAAGAAAGCATTTACCAGAGAAAACATCGCAGTTTTTCTATATATTACATACATTCTAGTAATAATTTAAATGAAATTCTAATTAAATAATTAGTTTATAGAAAATAACCACAAAATACCAGAAAAATGCAAGTGATAATAAAAAAACTGAGATGACCATAGCCGGTTTACCGGAAAAATTACGGTTTTGGGGTAATTCTCCCGAAATCCCAAATAAGTATTCTGACTTTTACTAGTCTCCAGATTTCAGCTGCCTATGTTTTGAAAACCCAATCCGCAGATATAAGAGAACGAAAGGAATTTACCAAACGCTACCTCGCGTAAATCCTTTCGATAAATTCATAGCGCGCGATATCTTAATCAGAGAAAAATAAATATCTACCAAAAAACCGTGGAAAACTGTTTAAACTTCAAGGGATGTGACAATTCGCGCCGGATTCGCCAAGATTTCTCAGTCTGTAAACTTAAATGGTGCCTTTATCAACTCTGGACGAGCCAGAGTTTGGCGCGTATCACGGTCTTCGAAATCTGATAATTTCCGCATGTTAATAAATATGAGAGAAACTAGATATAATGAATTCATGGTTTAATGACTTGAAAACAGAGATCGTTTGCCGAGCAGGTACTCCATCAACCAAGACATGTTAGCGCAAATAAGATGCGCCTTATGGATTCTTGTTCGAAAACGGTAGTATTAAGAGTAAATTTCGACAGATTAGTTGCTTAACGATAACTTTACCAGTTCAATTTAGGGATCTTCATTACACGGCAGCGCTTGACTGATTTAAAGGCATTAAACTCATTTTTCGAGTTAGCCTCGTTAATGCAGAAAATAAAGTTTACATTCAATTTCTTATAGTCTCAAGCAATTAATCCATTGCACATCAGCCTCATACGGGGTTACATGTAAGCAAAAAGACATACGTAGTGCTTGTTACACAGTTTACGTATTGACTTCCATGCTGCCTGATTTGCTTTACAGTGCCACAATGGCTCTGTTGCCAATAGATACAATTACTGTTTAGGTATCTCGCAATATTTTTAACAAAAAATGTTTTTGGTGATCTCAAATTTAATCTAATCATATATAATTCGATTATTTTCCATGCTTGCAATGTTCTTACTATTTTAGGACATTGAAGTTTCATCCTTGTGTATATAAATACTGTTTTGCATATCACAAAACCCATACTTACAAACAATAGGAACTTCTATCATTGTACATTATCACAATCAGGAAAATAATATTTTTAATTATTATAAAATAAGAGCCAGCAAGTTTTTAATCTCATATAAAGTGAACCTCAAATATTTGCTTTGGGTGTAATTATTGAGAAATTTGAAAAACTTCAAACATTCCTCATAGGAAGGAGTGACTACCAACATAAAGCTCTGAAATTTTGCATGGGCCACAGTAAAAGCTTGCATCTTGCTTGTCTGAATTTCTACTTACTTGAAGATGCAGGGCAGATTAGAATTAATTTTCCCAAACTATTATTGAATGCCTTTTCCATATCAAATGCATCAGTTAAACAAAATATTTATGATTGAGCATTAATAACTATCAATTAAAAACAAATATTTTTCAATGATTGCACAGCTGATGAGTAATGATTAATCCTTGTGGGAATGATTTGCATGTGTTAGAGTATTTTGACAAGCTAAATAACAAACACAGGTTACATATTAGTTAACTATCTAAAAATTAATACAGCAATTATTATCATCTTTTGATTTACTTTAATAACTCGATTTGTTGTGAACAAAAATCTTACATAACATATATGTTTTCAAAGTTTAGCAACTAAAGAAGACTTCAATTCTGAATTCACTACATTGTGAATAGTATATGACTATGTGATAAGTTTGGCAAGAAATTACACTAAATTAAAAACAATGAAACATATGCATACGAATGGCTACACAATTCCAACCATTCTTTGCATTAATGAAAAGTACTTACTCAATCTAGATTTTATTACTATTGTTGATATATTGTTCTTAGTTTCATGACTAAGGGCTTGCAAGTATTGGTCATCAGTCTCTTGTCAACTGTCAGTACTTATAACCCTTTTCCCAGTCAGGGCAAGCCAAGAGTGGGGGTTCCATGGATGCCCAGAATCCAGGCTCTGAATTTGATGGGGAAAACTTTTTTGGTAGAGGCCAAGAGACATATATCTGTAATAAATATTGTTACATGCAATATTCTTAAATAAAAATTACTTATCATCAAACAGTCAGTGGAAGCAGAGAAGGGGTGGCTCCTGGTTAGCCAAGCGAGTAGTGGGTTTGCTTTTGATGAAAGTAAACCCAGATTTGGTACATCTGTATGAAATTACCTCAACACACTTCCATAAATACTACTACAGGGAAGGAGGTCAAGTAGACATTTGCACCCAGAACTCCTTTTAGATGGCCGGCACTGCTAAAAATGCAGACCTCTTCCTCAGCTTTCCAATGTAGTCTGTGTTATTGTGAGTGCCTTTCCTCCTGGAGGCCCTTTAGTAGCCTCTGGGTGGGTCTGATCCAGTGGGTGTAGTGTTAATTTTGAACACTGAAGTACTAAAAACTACACAATGTAGTTCCCTAACAATACAGGGTACATTAATTGATACTTCTGGTTCCTTTGGCAATAAATTACTATTAACTTTCCAGATTGGTTGATCTATTCTAGAAAATTCATAGGCTTAGATTCTATTTCCAGAAAAATTTAACATAAGCAATCTGAAATCTTATATTAAATAATAAACTTACCTCTGTTAGGAAAAAGAGAGATAATGAAGATTTCAGCAAAAAAATTCATTGTGGTGTTTTACATATAAAAGAATCAAGTTTTAATAGAAACAAGAATCACACAAATTTTATTAATATTATTTTTATTTTATTTGCTGGAATTTGATTGGTACATTATGATGAATTTCTGTCAATAGAATTTCATTCTAAGATGTTACCCAAATCTAAGGACTGTATTGTACAGAAAAAATATATTTTGTGACTAGTTCTGTCTAAAGTTTTGGACATCTTCAGGTCATTTTCTTGTTGGGTATAGCACCTTTACTTGAGCTCAACCTATGAATGTATTCTGTTTTAAATCTTTCCTCAATAATACTGTCTTTTTTGTCAACAGGCTCAATAATATTGCATATATTTGCATAATAACCCTCAAGACTTTTTGGTAGTCTTCTTAATGAACTGTAAAAAGGAAGGATTTTAACAGGGATGAATACAAAGCAAAGATAATTAGAAAGATTTTTGAGCATCAGCGTATGTCAATAATTAATTACTCCAATATACATACATCATGAGATATGTAATATGACCTGAACATATTCAGGCAGCATTGAGTTTAGAACTATTTTTGGTTAAAATAATCCACAGCCCCCATGTACACAAAAAATGCCTTGAAATGTGAAATTAACAGCATTAGACAATATTCACTATATATAATCAATTCTGAAACATACTCCTTAAATCACTTTCTTCCACCATCCAGCTCCCACAAACCAACCAGCTTCATCTTATAAACTAAATCTCACATTATTCATATTATCTCTATACATCAAACAATACATCATGTAACCATCAGGAAGTTAAACCATAGGATAAAGAAGCTTTCTGAAACTGTTCCAGTATAACTTAAGTATTCACTTGAAGAAAAATTATTTAAAACATCAAAATAACAGAAATACACTTTAAAGAAAGTAAGTTGGCTGAGTGATCTATGGTTAACAATCTGACATACTTTGCTATTAATGAGATATACAAAAATTTAGACAGAATGACTCATTTTAAACCAAATTCAACCTCTGCTGACCATCTAGGAGTTAAAAAGCCCAATCATTTCCATTAAAAAATGAAAATTTTTAGATGGATTTTGTAATAGAACAACTTACTTCCAAATCAACTGGTAAGAGTGAGAAAATAATTCATCATGGTTAAAGTGATTTAAGCAATAAATCATTACTTTCTGGCTCTCTCTTCTACTGTATCTTCCTGTGCATAAGATGTACCACCACATAAGATGCATCCTCATTTTGGTAGGAAAAACAAAATATATTTTAACAACACTTCCAATGATTTAGTTATAGTTGTTTAATGTTCAATGGTGATGCAACAACACCAAAATTATTACCAATTCTAATATAATTCTATGCTACTCTAAAATCCGGATTTCTGATGAATAAAGCTCCCAAGTTTTATTTACTTTGTTTTGGGAAAATATCATAGAAATAAAATTTAGTAGAAATATTTATACAAATGATAATAAAATTAAGTAGGATATCCTTTTTATTGAAAAACTTGGTTAGAAGTTCAAGCAATAAAGGAAACAATTTCTTTGTTTTAATAATCAAAATATCATAATTAAGTTCTGAATTCAGAGTAACAATTTGTGCTTCAGTTATTTTCAAGAGTAATATTTAATTCAAGCTTCATATTGTTTTTATTACATAACTTTAATTAGAAAAATTAAGTTAATATTAAATGAGCAAGTTAATAATGTTTAAAAAGTTATAAGATACCAAAATTATACTTGGACCGGGAATAAAGTAGAACTAACAGACAAGAGGGGTCTAGAATTGGGTAGAAACATTTCAGATTCACACAGTAATAAGTAAAATAATTTCCCATAATTATCAAGTCTACACATTATCAACTGCAGATTTTAGTTTTTTGATAGTCTAACTAATAATGATTTATCAATATATCATTAATCATCAGAAATTAAAAGAATTATTAGGAGAATTAAAATAAAACTAAAATTCCAAAGAATTGTTAAATTGTTTTCTGATTCAGAGGCCAATTTGGAAACTCAAAAAACTTGGGTTTTCAATTTTAAGCATATATTTTCTTATTATAATAAACTGAAATCGATGAAGATCATTTTGAATTTCAAATATACCTCCTTTGATATCACAGAAGTGAGGAAAATGATAATAAAAGCCAAACTGTTGCATTTAACACCCAAGGGTCATTTTTGGAGCAAATATTTTGGAAAAAAGATGCATCTTATACACCACCGAATACTGTACCTTCCATCATTAGGGCTGCAAGTCTCAATCAACTTGAGGGGCAATTTAAGCCATATATTATAGAGCCAAATATGGGCATCCAAACCTCTAACACATCTACTGACACCTTCCATTCAAACAAATCTTGAAATAACTGAAAATTATAAACAAGAGATAATAACAGAAAGTAAAAGAAATAGATAATTTTTAATGATCAAGTCCAATGAGGTCCTATTTCAAAGCAAGACAGTAACATGGCTTTACATAGTAAGTTCATGGATACAGGCACTTCATCACCATTTGGTCTCTCAAGAAATACTTCCATATTTAACCATTACACCCATTCTAATTTCTTCCATAAAAGATGAAACATTTTCAAAGCCTTGCTGCCTTTTTAGTTGCTCAAGAATTACTGAATACAAGTTCAGTTTCTAATAAGTAGAATCAGAGCAAATATCTGATCCTAAATAAAACTATTTCAGCAAAATTAGAAGAGATTAAAGCTGAACATCTGCTACCAATACAATCAAGGAAGAATTATGTCCCAACAAAATCCTTACCACTGGTCGGAAAAAAGTAAACTTATGTTTTTATAAAGAATCAATTCAAGTATCACCATGATTCTAACTTTCAAAGATTCTTATCAAAGGAAAACTTTGAATAAATAAAGCTTAAAACCTGCTACTCTACAGTAAGCGTAAAATGGCTTTTCAGCAATATGTAAATGTATTCCACAGAAAATATCAAAACGGCACACATTCATAGGTGTTGTGACTTAATGGGATTTAAAGAGTATTACCAACTAGCTCTGCTTGATAAAATAATGGTTCATCTCAATTAACAGAATGTCGCATGTAAATGTTAGATTTTAATAACTTTCTGGAAATGTGGAGTTACCCAAGAATTTTTAGTTAGATACTCCAGGACTACACATATGCTATGCCAGTTAAATATAGCCAAAGCTATGACTGACATAGAAAATTTTGGGATGATGAGCATGGTCACATCAAAGTTACTGTTTGTGCACACTGATTCCAACAGTGTGCACAAATAACAAATTCAAAAATTCCCATTACAATAATAACCATCAACATTATAAAATTTATTACTCGAATATAATACAATCACAGCCAAAGCTTCTGCCCAGATTACTCGAAGTTTCTAATCTTCATAACGATGGTTATAGCAAAATCATCAATCAATTCATGGACACTCAACAATATCAAGTGCTCCCAAGGCTATAAATTTAAAACAAGGTAATTTCTAAATAACAGCTTTTGCAAATTGTACATCTATTGTCCAAAAAGAAAAGCTAAAAAATAATTACAGATGACAGAAGTAGCTTTAAAAGGCAGTTATAAAGAGAATTAAAAAGAGTTATATAAAAGTTAATACTAACGTTTACTCACAAAACTCATGCAAAACAACAAAGAAACAATCTCGTGAGATCTTAATTGAAAGAAAAATGAATGGAAAGCAATTTTAAACATTCATAATAAATCAGCATATAAAGGATAGACATTGTAGCTAGAAATCAAAATGAGAAATGAAATGCAATGCTATATGAATAATATACAAGTAGAATGTCATTAGGGTGATCTAAACGCCTAAAAACCTCGCAGAAATATTATTACTAGGCTGCCTTACACCTTTATTTAACAAACATAAAATCAAGCAAAGGGTAAAAGCAGACAGCTTATAACAAATTCAAACGGCAACAGGAAAAATTTGATACAAGCAGTTCTGAATTCAAAGAATCTTTGGCACAATGATTTGATTCCAAGAAAAATGTTGTGCATTCAGTTCATTCTTCCATTTCATCAACTTCTATACAAATGAAAATCTTGGTTTTTAACCACTGAAAAGGAGACAATATAGGTCAATTTTGTCCAAGTCCAAGTCGTGGTGAAATGATCACACAGAAGTAGACCCCCAATAATTCATAGTCTACAATCAGTAGAAGTCTGCCCCTCTTTAACAACTTCTAGATTTTAACTTTATTGCATGATTTCAATTTCCCTGATCCTGCAAGTTTGACGTTTCAGGTCAAAAGTTACTTTTACATAAATTGCACGCACCTGATTCAAGAGGCAGCATAGAGCTTTAAATAAAAGAATATTTTTCTTTGGAGCTGATTGAATTGGTTGCTGTAAACAGTAATGGCTATAAGGCACTTTCAGTCTTGCTTAGTTTGGATGGATGGCATTAGCTCCTCCATCACCTGCTCCTCTATGACAGGACTTCCACTACTTCCTCCACTCTCTGCACTTGTAACATTCTGCATTTCAATGAGTGGAGGGGGTCCCCCGCTTCCTTCTTCTGTAGAGGGTGATACTGAAGATGAGGAAGCAGGTGTTCCTTCACTGCCAGTGAGTTCCTGGAAGTTGGCATCACTGTTGTCCTCTGCAGCTGGCAGAGATTCTGCAAGAAAATATGAAGGAAATGTAAAAGAAAATAAGCTGATGAAATTTTTCATGAGAAAATGAGTCTTTCATAAATTGCCTTTCATTTTAAAAAGTGATTATTGATGCTTATTGTGAGGTAATTTGGATTGGTCTAAATTTATTACTAAAAAAATAAAATGCACAATATATGTGGGTTAGTGGAAGCTTTAATGCTATGGTATCTAATCACAAGTAATGAAGCAATTTAACAAAACAACAGGGCACAGAGGTTTTGCTGAATCTAATTGATTTCTTAATACTTAACCCTTAATCTGTGATATGCAGTCTGAGGGATCGCAGCGATATTTAATTCCCAAAGAGAAATGTACATGAAAAAAGTCCGACGGAACTGTTCTGGTGGAATAGCTCAATAGATAGAGCAACTGACCAGCAATTGGGAGACCCGCATTCGTGTCCCGGTTCTGTCAGACTTTTTCACGTCCGTTTCTCCTTGGGAATTTTCCTAGGTGTACGCCTTATCGTGCCAAGTTACCTTAACCCTTTTCCTTGCAATATTTAAATTGTGAATGATAAAAGTATTTGATTTTCAACAAATCTGTAATTTATGCTACCTTCTTAGTTACTTTTATATAGGATATATTCTTTTATATAGGACATTCTTCACACATTGCTTATCTCTCTCATATTTCTATGCAATTAAATTTCATGAGCAGTCAGTGAGACCTCACGTCACATTCGCTGTTTTGATGAAAAATGCAATAAATAAAATGCTATTAAAAAAGGTTTTATTATTCAATATACCAACAAATACATAAAAGGCATTATTCCCAAAAATGCTCCCAATTATGGGTGTGTAACGCTATAAAAAAATTCCCTCTAATTTTTGACTATTTTCAAACTGATTCGTAATTGAAAATTTGTTGTTATAAACAAAACTAAATTGAAATCCAAATTGGTGGATAACTGATGAAATGTTTAAAACTTTAAAATTTCTTTAAAAATATCATTCAGTCATTTATTAAATATTGAAAAAAATGTGATCTTCCATACCATGTCACCTGTTGAGTGACAAAAATCGCAAGTCACTGGTTAAGGGTTAATACAATATATAGCAAAAAATATTTTGGATAAGTTCCATGGTAATGTCAATATGAATCTAAAATCTGCATTCCAAGGAGATTCTGATATGATATGTGCTTCAGAAAAATTACTATCAATATAAATGATTACACAACATAAAGACTGTTAGAGAAACAGCTCATGTAAATATAAGAAAATTACATACCGAATAATTGTGGATATGGCTCTCAATTAGCAAATAATAAAAAAATGGTACCCATCTTCTCACTTCTTATGCATGAATATTTCCTAGTAACTGAAGCTTAAACTCACCTCTATGACTACTTTCTTCTTTACTAGCAGCATCTCCGGAGTCTGTGCAGGCATCTTCCTCTGAATCTGCAAAGGAATAGTCTGCGTTAAATAAAGAAACAATGGAGAATTTTATGAGCTAAAGACTATAAGCTAAAGAATAAGAATATATAAGCTAAAGAATTTACCAAACGTGGTGAAAGACCATCTTTGGGTAAAAGACACCTAGGAATATAGGAGGATTGGATCTCACAGATATGACAATTGCAGTTACCAATTACCCAATAAACCAAGACCCAATGTTCTCTTTCAAGCTCTTTAGTAAAAACACTGGTCAACAAACTTAATGATCCCAGAATATTTTTCTAGCAATCATGTCACCATCCTCTTTGACTTTAACCAATTAGCACCTTGATTTCTCATTTCTCTTGATAACTCTAACCAAAAAGTCCTAGAGGATGTTGAGCCAAAGAAGTAATATAATAATACATTGTAATATAAAATTGTTCAATTATGACACATTTCCTTGCTGGTAATAATGACTTATACATCCATGATGTTTTGCAATGTATATTATGAATTTGTAGCCTATAGACAAAGGGACCCGTCCCTGGAGTACAACCTTGGATAAGGGAAGGGAACTTACTATAGACGGAGAATGGGAAAAGATTTTAAAAAGTATCAGGAATAGTGCCCAAGTGACTATTGGGAGGGTCAAGGAAAAAAAAATAATTAGGAAACCTTGAGTGACAGTAGAAATGATAAATAAAATGGAGGAAAGAAGGAAATTGAAATGGATTAACACAGAGCGTGGACGTAGAATGTATAGGGCTCTCAATAATGAACTGAGAAGGGAAAAAAATAGTACAAGGGAACAGTGGTGGTCAATGTAACGAAATAGAAAAGATGGACGAAAAAGGAAGGATCAACCTAATGTATAGAAAGGTGAAACAGTTAACGGGAAGTAAAACAAAGGTTATTCTAAGTGTATTGAATAGAAGAATTGAAGGAGAAATTAAGGGGCAAATCGGAGAAGACCAGTTCGGCTTTCAGAAAGGGAAGGAATGAGGGATGCAATCAGGGTAATGAGGGTACTAGTAGAACGAAGCCTGGAATTTAAAAAGGATGAATGTGCATGTTTTTTTTTGATTGAAAAGGCTTTCGATAGAGTCCAATGGCCAAAACTAATGGGAATTTTAAAGAAAATTGGGTTGGATTGGAAAGATAAGCATTTGGTGCAAAATTTGTACTTAAATCAAACAGTGCGAGCTAGAATAACTGAGGGGGGGTCAGAATGGGCAGAGTTAGGGAGAGGGGGTAAGACAAGGCTGCCCATTATCACAATTGCTTTTTAATATATATGCAGAGGAAATGGTGAATGAAGCTCGGGAAGAAATAAACAAGGGAGTGAAAGTTGGCAGGGAAGTGGTGAAGTCAGTAAGATATGCAGACGATAAAGCTATTGTGTGTGATTCCGAAAGTGGTTTACAAATACTAGCAAATGCACTACACAATAAGGCAAGGGAATATGGAATGAGAATAAACTTAAGTAAAACTAAAGTAATGAGATTCGCTAAGGGAAAGAAGGCTAAGTTAACGGTCAGGGTGGATGGGGAAAAACTACAGGTAGACAAATTCTCTTACTTGGGTAGTGTTCTATCTTGGGATGGGAGGTGTGGAGGAGAGGTTCGAAAAAGAGTAGCATTGGCCCAAGAAGCTTTTATTGAAATTGATGACAAAAGGTTTCGATAAAGGAATCAGGAAAAGATTGGTAAAATCCTTGATATGGAGTGTTTTGCTGTATGGGTGTGAAACATCTACATAAGTACCATGCAAGCCACCTTCCGGCATGTGGCAGGGGGTGTAAACACCAAGAGTAGAATTACTTCTTTAATTTATTATTATCGCGGAACGTTCGTGGAAAACATGGACCTTACGAAAAGAGGACATCAAAAGATTGGAGGCATTTCAGATGTAGGTGCGGTGTAGAATGGAAAAGGTGAGCTGGGTGGATAGAAAAACAAACATAGAGGTGCTAGAAATGGTTGGGGAGGAAAGGATTTTAATTGATTTAATTAAGCGCCGACAGAAGAAATGGGTGGGTCAAATATTGAGAGGAGAGGGATTGCTGAAGAACGTGATTGAGGGTAGAATGCAGGGGAAGAGACAGAGGGGAAGGCAGAGGCAAAAGATGTTAGATGAAATAAAGGGGGGAGTAAGTTACCAGGTAACGAAAAAAAAGGCTATGAATGGGGAATATTAGGGCACATGGACCTACCGAAAGGTTGAACACTTAAGTAAACATAAAAAAAAGGGAGAAGGTATAAGGGAGAAGGGATAAGGTAGAACACTTAAGTAAGTAAGACAAAGGGAATTACTTTGGGCTGGGATATCATTTCTAATGAAACAAAGCAAAGGAATATAAGAGCCGCGGATTTCCTTTTTAAAAGCTACAAGTATTTCCATGCAATTATTAAATATTGTTAATTCATAACATGTGATATTATCAAATGAATTTATTTCAATGTAATCACCATAGAAGTTTCCGGTAGATGAATTTTTAACATTTTGCACTGGACAACTATGCATTTAGCAATTCTAGCCTCTAATGCCTTAAAAATTTAGAATTAAAACCTTTGAACTGAGTGAATCTCAGACAGGATATTTATAGAAGTTTTGTACTAACAATAATACCCCCCCCAGAACTGCTAATTTGCTGCAACTTCTGGGAAAAATGTAAACTGTTAAAATAGTCCAGGGCACACCTTGTATTTTGTTTAAATAATCACCCACTTAAGTAAATATTGCTACTAAAAATCAATTTCAAATTACAACCTCATGTCTGTACTCCATTTGAAATTATTAATGAGAAAAGTTGGTGATGAATTACCCTAAAGAATAAAAATCATGCTGGAGGTACCTGAGGAAAGTGATACTGCACCTAATCTTCTCCCAAGTTAAAAATACCTCTTGCTAAGAGACATAAATTCCAAAATTTGGCTCTCTGCTGATGATTGCACAATTTACATGGAGATGAACAGTGAGTATGACTCAAGAATATAGCAGAGAGACATTGAAGGAATTGAGAAGAGGATAGATGAAGAAAAAAGAATGGAAATAACTACGAGGAAGAAAAAAATCACATATAAGAAAAGAAAGAGTGAAAGAGAGGGGATCTTCACTTATCGAAGAATAAATTTCCAATGTGAAACAATGCAGGAGCTTATGAGTTAGATTTACTAGAATTTTAACCTGGAGTAATCATGTTGATGAAATGGTGCTGAAAGCAATTAAAATCTCCTAAGTGCTGAGAAATAAAGGGAGGTAGGAGATTTAGGAAATAAGGAAGTCTCCAACAGAATATGGTATCAAGTATAGAGTATACGAAATATAATTCAGTATTAATAAGGCAGACAGAAGGGAGAACTAGAGAATTACAGACATGTTAGAATTTCTGGGTTGGGAATCTCTAAAAAATGGAGGTAGGTAAACAGGCTAGAAGGCATTTTTCAACTCAATAATATATACAATATAATAGAAAAACCAAATTTCATGTTGTGTGCGAATTCCAAAGAAACAATATAGTAACTGTATTTGCATGAATCTAAGACATCTAGTTCTAAGATTATCCCCCTTTTTAGGAGCTCCACAAGAAAAAAAATAGGAGGGAATAGTAATGATTACGTATTTTGTGTATAGAGTAAATTGGAATGCTATGTATATAATGTATTGTAATGTAAATTTAATATTACAACTAGTAAAGACAAAATAGAGGAGCAGCTACCTGATATCTGTCAAAGAGTGGCAATGTTTTTACAAATAAATGGGTTTAAGGAAAGTCATATACATATCAAACTTAAGTGCATAAATGCTGCTAAGGGTTAAACAACAACATAATTCTTAAAAAAATTAGAAAAAGGGGAACAGCAAATTTAAAGTAACATAGCACAGGTCTGTATGTTGCAAAAACCTGTGTTGCTGAGAGAGCAAGTCATTTATGGCACTAAATACATTTTTGAGGATGAAAATGCAAAAATACTATTAAACCACTCAGTTTTCTTGATTTGACATGATACAAAGCAACGAAACTTTGTTCTTGAGGATGATTATTCTCTTTGCCTTCCTGACTCTAGCTCTGACTTTGGATGAACCGCTAGCAAACAAAACAAGCCTTAATTTCTCCAGCTACACAGAGGGAAACTGAAAGGGACATGTGCATACTTTTTCCAATGCAAATATCAGATGACTGAATGCGATGGACGAAAATTTGATGAAGAGCTCACCCCTGGCATTTCCATCAGGTGGATCCCTTGGATCGCCAGAGGGCCCTTCCGATGATGTTTCTTCAGACCCATCTTCCTCTGACACACTCTCTTCCCCTCTTTCTTTCTCTTGACCTCCAATAGAGGGGGTGGGTGTCGGCAAAGGCAGTCTTGGGGCTTGTGGTCTCTGCTTTCTTGCCGGATTCCAGTAGTAGCAATAGCAACAACGGAATGCTACAAAAAATTGCATGAAAAAAATGGTTTCACTTATGTATAATTCATATGGAGCAGCGCTGGGCAACTTACATTCTGCTGTAATTGACTTTTATACCATTTAGTTTGAGCAAAAATAATCTCTATCACAGGTGGCAATTGACCGAACAATCCATTGTCAACCTATTGCCCACCCCTAATCTAGAGTATCCAAAGAAAGGAGGTCTAAAACTAATTCCACATGATATTTACAAAGATTCCTTTTATATACGAGCTTCTATTATAGGAGTAGCAAACTTATGACAAGTGAAATACATATTCAGGCATGCAATTATGATGCAGCCATTATTATATATTCTTAACTTAAAACAATTAATCTTCAAAGTCAACCATTGTGAATTCCAACTATTAATAAGTGATTTCTATCAATTCCATCTTACGCCCATCGTTGATGTAAATCAAATAACTTCCACAACTCCCTATACGGGTTGGTGACACATTGATACTCAAATCCATAATTTAATCAAATAAGGCATTCATCTGACAAAATGTTCTCTACCCCTATGGGAGTAAAATTTCTTACATGGGGCTAGGCATTGACAAGAAATTTATCATTACACAACTATTTTATGAGCAACTACTTGTTGATTGCTCATTAAGGTGACTAATGAACAACTTATCAGATATAACCATTTTGTTTATTTTAGAATAACAAACTATTTAACCAGATGACAACACAGTTATAAGTGATGGTATTTTCAAAAGAACCCTTGATAGGTAAGTAGATTCAGAAGAACCCTACCAAATAGCTGAGTAAAAATTAGCATCTATCTTCCTTTAAGTGTGCCCAATTCAAAAGAATGTTTAGTCTTTGAAGCAAGGGAGGAACTGAAAACTACACAGTCTTGACACTTATAATATTATCTTCAATAGCAACCTATTTAAATGTCGCAGTAATAGTACACAAGTATTTTGCTTTTTAATGTTATTACATACATCGATATCTTCAGCTTAATTTCTGAAAGATAATGTAATGACAAAAATGAATGGTAAAATATTCCTGGCAATTAAAAAAGACATAACAAGGAACCTTCAAATGACAAGGGGCTATTTAAAAGAATGGTTCAAGCTAAAGAAGTCAAGAGAATTAGAAGAACAGAATTTGTAATGACAATTCTGGAAATATTTTTAGATAAAAAATCTCTGATGGTAAGTTTGTGAGATGATAAGGAAAAACCTTTTGCTGTATTAAATAGTAAAAACTGTATTAATAAACAACTTCTTTGGAACCTTTGAGAGTATATTTCATTGAAACTAATTTGCAGTGTGAATCAGCTAAGGTTTTGATTATGAAACTTACCAAGGTATTCAAATTCTTCCTGAAGAGCCATTCCATTATGTGACTCACACTGCCGACAGATTAATGCATATCGTTTGTTGGGTCCATCACCAATTAAATACTCGATCATGCGGTCAACAAAGCTCCTTTCATAAGGAGGAATGGGACGAGGCATTGGTGGCCCTGGTGGAGGCATTATACCACCACCTGAAAGGGAAAATTGAATTTAAAAATTTAATGTTAAACCAGCATTTAACCCTTTATGTGCTGTACGTATCTTTAAATTTAATTATGTTCTGATGCCCTCCGTTCTATGCATGAATTTAGACAACTAAGAGCAGAAGTTTAAAAATCAATACAATTCAAAAATTATTTTACTACCAAATTTAAAAACAACCTCTTGTTAGCAGAAACAAAGACAATGCAATAGTAAAAGGAGATGATTTTTCAACACAGAGGCACTTGAAATTGGAAAAATATTCAGCACTTGAATGGCTTCAAAATAAATATTTTATGCATTGCTCAAATAAATCACAAGAAATTTGGCAACTTAGCATCTGAAGAAAATCATCTTGGGTTGTCAACTGAGTAACTTCACAGAATACTGTCATTTCAGCTGTTGACTCTCTGACTATCTACAGGGTTAAATGCCACTTGCATTTATGCCTTCTCTCTTTCTTCTTTTCATTTTGTTCATTAGTGTACAATAACCTGAAGATGGCCACCAAGTCTGTGGCACAAGTATCGGTACTCCATGAACTTACCTGGCTATCAATCGAAGACGATTTTCTTCATATAATTCACTATTAAAAGTTTTTCTAAACTAAGCATCTACTTTGCATATTTTCCATTAGCTATCAATAATCCCCTTCTCAATTTTAACCAAGAATTCGACAGAAAAATAGTAAAGGCATACCACCCTACAATCTTGTGAAACTAAATATAATAGAATCATTTACTTAAAATCATTGTAGTGATATAAAAATACAATTGTTTTATGCTATCCATAGATTTATTAAAAGAAAAATGATCGGATCTGAGATTGCTTCCTGTTGATTAGAGATTTTAGAAGAGATGAGCCGTCAGAAGTGATAGAAATGGCAAATTTTTTATACTCCAAAGCAGATTAACCTTTTTAAGTTACTTCCCACAATGTTCCCCATATTCTAATCACATACTTTGACCACTACTTCCAGATAGCTTAGAAGATTTACAAAATTCAGACAAAACTCAAAAAATATATATGAGTGCCAAAGAGAGAACCTCATGAGTTACCATTTGACTCATTTTTCTGAGATTAATTCTTAGACTCAGCAGTGGAATAGAAATCAAGATATACTAGTGCGGTGAACATTAAACTCAAAGCTCAAGAATTTACGGAATTCCACAACAGAAAATGAGCAAGATCAAAGTTTGGTACATACTAAAGCCAATTCTAAGGACCGTATACCTTAATTATCCTCATAAACATAAAATTATTACCACGTTCTTATCTTCAAAAGGAACTTTGAAAAGTAATAAAAATTTATTAACAAAGAAGTGATAAATGGCTTAGTTTCTCATTTAAATACATTAAAAAAATTCGGATTAAACAAAGAATTAAACAAGTTTACAGAAAAGATATATCAAGAGATCTTTAGAAGTAAGAAGATTTCAACAAAGGATTAATTAACTGGATAAATGTATAGAAAGCAAGTGCAGAGATGTCGAAGCCAATATAATGCTTTCACCATGCTACATAGGCCGTTCTGATACTGTGAGAAAGATTAGACAAATAGATGCTAGAATGAATCGATTCAAGAACTCATTTTTCTGTGAACATAAGTGAAAGTAATCGATGAGCAAAATAGAGTCATGGTGCATGCACCCCCTGTCACACACACTGAAATGCAGCTTGCAGGGTACTTATATAGACATTGAGAGAACAGGGAAAGACCAATACCTACGAGCCAAAGACTGAAACATTCGATTCCTTAAAGATATCTTTAACTGCTCTTAAATAGCATAGGTATTAATGAGTGGGTTATAAACTTGATTTGAGTGATTAGCATAGTACTTTAATGCGCAAAATGAAAGGACGCAAGACAAAAGACATACATGTATGTGGCACTTACCAGCTAGATGCAAACTACAGGTTACTGATTTTAATGAAAATACTATTAAGCAGAAAGTTAAAGCTATCACTTTCATAATAAACTTCAAATTTTCATAATTTAGGAAACATACTATGCATTCTTAACAGCTCATTCTCTTCGATATACGAAAATTCACTTTCACTAATAAGTAACTTGGCAAACTAAGATCATGCAGATGAGAGAAAGAGAGAAAACAGTAAACGTGGTACTTACGAACAAACCCTGGTTGTGCATTAGGAGGATAAGGTGTGTGCATTTGAGCAGGAGGCATGCCTCTGCCAACTCCTGGTCCATAAGGAGGTGAGCGCTGGATAACCTGAGGTCTAGGTAACGACTGAGGAGGAGAACGCCCAGGGGCACTTCCTTGAGCAGGTACTATCCTTCTCCTCAATTCTGACCCAGGCTGAGGAGTTATTTGCGATCTGGAATAATTCTGGATAAAAGAATTCTCCTGATTCCCATTGGATGAGTTTTTGTTTCTCAGTTGGTCCGGAGCAAATTTTTCCAAGATTTCCTTAGCAACTTTATATGTCTCTGTTTCCATGACATCTTCCAGGATTTTCTTCTTCTTCGCGAGTAATTCACTTAGTTTGTCTTCGTTGTGTCTTATTTGTCGGCGGAAGTACCATTTCAAACCACGGCGAATGAAGAAAAACCTGATGGAAAACGTGTCACTATTATCCACAAACTGCACATTACAGTAATTATACTTGCAGATAAATTTAACGTAATTTACAAGGGGAAGGTAAAAATTGACCAAAAATATACATTTGAAGCCAAATCAAACGAGATATATATTAAGGCTACTAAGAATAGCAGTTACATAAAACATATGTTTTGACAACACGTCACGTTGCAATACTTGGTAGGCGAAATGTATAAATCTAAGGCACAGAACACCACAACTGGAGCCGATAAATCCTTATTCGTAAGAATCCATTTATTTTGAACACGCAAATATCAGAAACACTCACAGAACTGGTAAGCATAGCAGCAAACTGACAATACAAGCTTTTCCATATAAGGATGTAGGCAGCTCATAAAAATAAATTCCGGCCACAAATAATCCATATAGTGGTATTCCATACAACAACAACTTTCCAATAGTTCTTTTCTGTTTCTGTTCGGTATGTTGTCTAAACTCTTCAATTTTTCGTATGTCCTGGTGAATAAAGCAACTTAGAATGATACGGAACTAAGTAATCTCAAAATAAAGAAAGGGGAAATTTTACCTTTTCAAGATCTTCCAGAGTTTCCTTAGTTGACTTCTTCTTCTGAAATGAAAACCGTTCAATCACTAAATGAACACCGAGCTCAAGACTCGACAGATAAAAAGAAAATCAGCATACAAACCTTTCGTGAAAAAATTACACCCATTGTAATTGATCTCTATTTTTTCCTTCTCAGAATTTAAAAAGCCTGTGAAAATAAATTATACTTCCATAGATTGTCTGTTACATCCATCACTATCTTTAAACTGTCTTCGGAAATTTCACCAGCGTACACACAAAGAAATCTATGAGTGATCGCATGCAGTCAGTTATGAAAGGAACATTACTACACGAAAGACTTAAAAGTCTCTCGTATAAACTCTATGAACACTCTTGAATTTGTTCATTGACACGTGATACGTCTGCCTCCCGTAGACGTAAGACTACCGCCATATCCCCCAATAAAAACAAAATATGGCAAAAGAAAAAACAGAAGAAAATCTAGATGTGCTGCCATCTCATTACAGCGGTTATCCCTAGAATCTCCTACGCCGAAGCCTTGCTTACGCGGGACGTTCAAAAACTGCCCGTAGAAGAGACAATCTAGGATTAGTTTGATTATTAATCTCAAAAAAATATTTTTTATGATTATTCTTATAACGATAAAAGCTACAAAGATATCCTTTATTTAAGCTCTAATTCTTTGTAACTTAAAAATTTAAGAAGAATTAGATCGCTATAATGTGTTTACCCAAACCAGTAGATAAGTATAAACAGAAAAAAATATGTAGAGAGAAAGATCTAAGTTTGATGATTTCCTTGAATTTCAGTAGATGAATAACTTTTTAAACTTTCACTGTGCTTAATCGACAGCTTAGTTATGTACGAAAGCTGCAACATTTTCTCGAATCCTAGTGCGAAATTATGTTCTCTGTATCTAAATTTACGACTGAACTCTTAAACCAGAAATATACGTCAAAAATCGGTGCTTTTCTTTATAGCTACGGTGAACATATTTTCTTGGCAAAATTAAGGAGAAGCACGAAATGGATGTATAGGAATAAAGAACTATGAAGACCATGCATGAAATTAATTCATAGAGAAAAAAAGATAATTTCATTTTTTTACGGACTGTATGCACTTCCGCCCCATATGAGTTTTTTTTGAGCAGATGGCTCATTTGTTTCACGCTACCAAATAATTCTGCAGTTAAAATAATTTTGGTATATCCTCAAGTCTCCAATTTTCGAAACTTTTTGATGTTTCACCGGTGCAAAAGATTTTAAACATTCTTCTACTGATCGTGAAAGGTAATTTGAGATAACTTCTCGACAAAAGTTAAAGTTAATTTTTAATTATTAAATGAGGAAAATGGAAAAACAATACATATCAAGGAAAGAGCTTAAAAGCAAAGTCGTGACTGAGTAAAAATATTTTAACGTAGTTCGTTCTTTCGTTTCGTTTCGTTCTAGGAGTTGTTGGGAAAGAGCCTGGGGGTAATAATAAAATAAACTTGATTTTTTCTGGCTTTTATTCCTGGAATACAGATGCGTAAACTGCAAGGGCAGTCCTGTCGGTGCAAAGTGAATCTGTTGATTCACCGTTACATTCCACATCAAAAAGTAAAACTTCACAGACTCAACACACGCATACGTATGCACTATACACAGGTTACAACTTAATGATACACTGATGCTTCACGAATCGACGATCTGCAATTAGACAATCGAATTTCGTTAGTAAAATTGCATCTGTACGCGTGGCTACCCACGTTGTCCTTCGGTATATGCTGTTTTGGTCGTTTAATTGGAATTTCATTTTCCAGTATTCCATTATTCCAGTTTTATCGGGGTAGTAAATTAATGTATGTAGGTCATTCTCGAAAAAAACTGGATTTTTTTAATAAGCAGGGAGGTAATCTAAAGAGTCATTTTTCGTAGACATTCTGGGAAAATTCTCCTGTAATTGGTCGTCCTCACGATTCGACAACATTGCAATTTGACAACACGGGATGGCTTAGTGTCGAACTGCGAGGCGCCGCTGTATCATAGCAGGGAAGCTGTATTTACGTTCCATATTTGTCAATTAGAGGATCGCTTGAAATGTTTTATGGGAAGGAAAGTTAAATATTTCCATAAAGGTAATCATTCACAATTTCCACGCGTGTTTGCCTTTCTTCGCTTCTCATCTCCTCATCGCATCGGATAAACCTCTGCATGGTTGATTTTAGGGATTCCATGTTCTGTGGCAGAGCTTTTTTCAGGTGGGTTCTCCACGAACTACTGCTTCCCTAGAAACGAGATATCTTCTTAACGGCCAATAAGTACATGAAATAGAGAAAAATATCTTAGTAAGTTATTCCTCCGTCTCTGTAATAGAATTCTTTGTAATTAATTCGCAGATTTTTGACGTAATTTTATCTCAGTCAACCAGTAGCCATAGTCACTGTCGAGCAGTCCAATTTGTCTCTATCAATCTGAATGCAAAAAGTTCTTCACAAAGAGTTCTGTTAAAATCTGACTGCCTTAACCTCTAGGAATATTTTCAGCGGGCGCCTACTGATAACTTCGTCGGGAAAACTCAAATTACTAGTAGTAGTAGTACATTCGAATATGTAACGTGTACTATCATACGAAATTTCCAGAGAACTATTACCTCGTATCCCAATTTGGACAACTCGATCTATTCTATCGAATATGCCTAGCATATACAGCGATTAATCAATTAAAAGGTAAAAATTATCCAAATATAACAAAAAATAGAGTAGTGATGAAGTAATTTTCACATTTTTTTTAATTTTCATTTTTAATTTACTGAGTAATCTAAATTGAGTACCAAGTTTCTTCTGGGTCGGAAATGAAAATTGATTCTTGGAGAAAGTTTGTCTCTAGCGCGAAATGTTCAATTTTAGGCGTTATTTTTTAAAATCATACAACGTTATTTACGATAAAACTTGGAATTTCACATTTTTAAATTGATTAAGCAATTATTCAGACTGAGTATGTCTTTGAACAGAGAAAGCATTTGAATACCAGCGAGGTTTAAAAGTCACTTGTCATTATGTGAGGGGGAAGACAGTCGTAACATTTTTCAATCTTCAAATTTAGCGATAAAATATAAAGCTTTCTTACCGTCACTTTCGTGGGGGCATATTTTTCTATGCTCTCATAATTATAAACATCAATGCGACTTCAACTGTTTTATCAGTCGTCAAGAAGACGACTTTTGATAGGGACGAATTTGGAATTTCTCATCAATTTGTAAGCATGATTTAAGCATTGTATGGAACCAAAACCAAAGGGAACCGAAAACAGAAAAGAACGTTATTTTTTTGCAGGAGCAAAAAATGAACTCGAACCGAAAAATTAAAATCCTTGAACCTGAATCGAAACCGGAAACTTTTTTTTCAGTTCCGAATATCGGTTTTAATTTTCAGCATGTATAACAGTAATTCCATTTAAAAAACTGCAACTGACCTAAATATGTGTACATTTTAATGACTTCAATTATCATTCTATAGTTTGTCATCAACAGTTTTATTCGAAAATTTGACCAAAGGAAATTCTAATTAAGTACCCCCTTTAATATGCATGCAATATATTATTATTAACTGTTATCAGATATTACCTATGAGTTCTGCTATCTTGGAAGCAACATCTCTAGAGATAACAGAAGGATCTCTGCAGTGAAAAGAAGGATAGTCATTGCGAAGAAGACATATGAAAGCAAAAGATTCTATCATGTAATGAACATATGAAATTGGAGATTAGAAAATTCACCGCGAAAACATTTATATGGAGTACATTGCTCTACGATTGTGAAACTTGGACATTGGGAAAGATGGAAAAGTCTCAGTTAGAAGCAATGGAAATATGGATTTGGAGAAGGTTAACCTGAACGAAATGGATAGACAAGAAAAGCAACGTAGAAGTTCTGAGGTAAATTAGAGAGGAGAGGAGTTTATTGAAAGAGATGCAGACAAGAAAAACTAAATTTGTTGGACATATTCTGAGGCATAACAACTTTCTGGAAACTATAATGGAGGGGAAAATACTAGGAAAAAAGAAAAGGCCAAGGAAGAAATTCCTGGATGACATAAAAGTACTATGGGAGTTACAAAATATAAGGATTTGAAAAGAATGGCGATGGAGAGAGATGTGCGGTTGCTGCAATAATGCTCTGCCTTAAGAAGATGATGATGATTACCTATGATATAAATTGCATGATTGTAATTTATTCTCTTTAATAATTGTTTTATAGGGAACTCTCATCGGAGCGAAATAACAGGTTCCCACTGGCTCGACGGTTTCTGTCGGAGCGTAACCGGAAACGAAATTGAGCGTTTTCACTGATCCAGAGCGAATGCCGGAACGAAAATGACTACGGTTCGAAGATTTAAGAACGCGAAAACTCAGGTTTGAAACGGGGAGGAAGATTACTTACCTCTAATAGGAATTCGTCTCAGAGATTGAAATAAAGATTTACGAAGACCAGTGATTCACCACTGATTTGACTACGATAATCGCAATGAACTCAGCGCTTTTGTAATCGAACTATGAATATCGATAAGGAGTATCGGAGCATTCATGAGATAATAACAGAAGAGATAGAAACGCAGAGAATGCGTTTCTACAGACGGTCTGATCAACTTCTCTGACATGAGAGGGGGCAAGAAAAGTTCAAAGATATTCCTTTATCTTACAGCTGTCATGTAGACGATTCAACACACCATGCAATTCAAATGGACTCTTAATCTTTTATGTTTACTCTATCGGTGGATGCCTTTATACAGTTACAGTCCTGACGAGTCCCATCCAGCAAGAAGTAATAGTATGTGTCGTTCGTATGGATTATGAATCCATTTTTTCAATTCTACACTTTATGTATTGTCAGGTGTCTTATGAAAGATCCATAGATTGGTCATTTACAAGAGGGAGTAAACAGTAAAAATTAACAAACACATACAAGCATGCCCTAAACAGGAAAAGTTCGAGTAAACCGGACTCAAACCCGGGACCTTGGCGTCGGTAGGCTGGTATATATATATATACACACGAGCACATGTTCTTAAACATTTAAATGCTGCGAATACAAAATGAAGAGTCACATAGGAGAAAAGAAGGAAAGATCTTGATGTACGAACGAAAACGAATGAAATAAAAATAAGATTAAATACGGTTAATAAATAAAAATGCAACTGAAAAAGGAAAACATCATAAAAATAGGAAATAATCCATAACAATCAACAATAAATGCTTTTGCAGAATTTTTCTGACATGGTGATTTACTAAACTAACAAAGATAGAATTAAGAACTAATCGTAATATAGCAAAGCATTTCCGAATTTTGATTTGAACCCAGGAAACCTTTGGTAAAAGTGGTGACGCTGCTGGATCCAGACCATTTCGCTAACCCATCTTATCAGCATCATCATGAAAAGTGCACTAAATCAATTATTCTGAAAAAATTACCTTTTTGGGAATTTCTAGCGTCAAATTAATTATTTCTAGAGGCAAACACATTCTTTTCTTGATGCAATGTGGTCCATCCCTTTCTGAAAACCATACCTCTCTAGCACTTCTCGTGGTTATTAGTTATTGTTTCTTATTTTCTATCAACTATTCTACGAGTGCAGCTTCAAAAAAATGCATATAAATATGTGGAAGAGTAAGAGAAGATGAGGATCCAGCAGAAATTTTGAATTCTAGGAGGTATATTTTAGCGGCAGAGCAAATTTTTAATTTAAAATGTAATACTATTTTTTACAATACCGTGTGCTCAAGACATTAAATAGCGAAAAGTATTTTAATATCAAGATGGTGGTGATAATTCAGTCCTTTGATGTATACTAAATAAGAATTCGGCAGATGCGAAAAATGAATGGAAATAACGGAATAGCTGGAAATGACTTTGTCCAAGTTCCACATAAAATGTTTTACTTGCGACCGGTTTCAACCTTGTGACATTAACCGTAATTGATGTTACGTAACCGTAACTAATAATTTTTTGCAATAGCACAGCTAAGGCTAAATCTATCGATAGTATATAATTGAAATAAATCATAAATTAATGATAAAGAAGAACATGAGTTAGCAGCTTATGGTAATTATTTTAGTAGCTCGATTGTCAATGAATTTCATTTTGATTATTAGTTTATCAAACTATGTAAAAAAAGAGTATTTTTAATGATGTCTAGGTTTTTATTAATTGTTAATCACCATCTTTTAAGATATGAATAAGTCAGACAAACCAAAACGATAAAATATTTCTGTCTTGTTTGACGGCAATGGGTAGCCCTACGACATTAATATCTTGATTACAAGAATTTATGTTGTAAGGTATGTTTTAACCAGTCATGAACGTATTTACCGTAGAAATAAATTATTTAACGAAATCAAGCAATATCTACTTATTGTACGAATATGAAATTTACAAATGAAGTTAATCGATCGCTTAACTTTTCCTTTTAGACAATCATGCCGTTTGCTCTCTACTTTCGTATTCCACGTTGCCAATCTATTTTTGTGAAATTTCAACTTGTATCCTTTCTTGAATTAAGCATTGCATTTGATTCCGCTTCATAGGCTAAATGTAAGACCAGAGATCTTTCCTTACCTCTTTAATCAGAATCGGCTCCAAGGAATGAGGTGAAAATATATTTTCGTTCGTCATTTAAAATCCGGCCCCCGTGGTGTGAGCGTTCCCATGCTGAACTGGCAATATTGACGTCCCAATAAAGAAAAAAATAGTCTATGTCACAAAATATGCACTATCCACAAAGGAAACAGCAGAACAGCTACTGGTTTCGACACATTCGTGTCATCATCAGGCATCATCAGTTTTCTTTATTGTACTATATTAACATGAAATCCCACTAGGTATTGCTGTCTCAAGTTCTCTTTGACGTCCTTAGTTTGATTCCCGGTCAGGACATGGAGTATTCTGTTATTACACACTAACTATTATTGCTTCTATCATAACTGGCTTATGATTGCTGTTGTTGGGCATTGGAAAATAAGTTAGTAATAAATAAATGATTATTGCGGGTAATCCCTTACTCTACTATGCCGAGGTAGATTTCGAAGCCGTTGGTCCAAAATTGGAAATATTCCAAATAAAAGTATAAAGCAGATTAAGGTTCGCTTAAGCGACGTCCGCAATGATGTGTATCTACTCTCGATTTGGACACGTAATATTTATTGTGAAATTTTAATCCTCCAACACTTTGTTTGAATTTAGTGGATTTTCGTAATGATTCTAACATTAAACATATCAAACTATTGAAATCAAACGACTATAGTTGCTATAAAATCAGTAAAACAGTGCGATTGGGAGTATCAAGGTATATCTGTTTCCATATACATAGCATTTTAGATGGTTATTTTCCTGCACCTGTTTCTATGCAATTCTGCCTCCCCTACATGATTAAGATTTAATTAGTTGAAATACTAAATTAGCAAAATGAACCAGTTGCAAAAGTAAAAAATGAAAAATAAATGCAGTTTAAACAGAATTTTTTATTATTTCTTTCCTTAAAATTTACTTTGTTAGGGAAGGGGGCGCTATTAAATTTTATTTTTTGCAAAGATAGAAGAATAGGGGGCGAAAAAAGTTGGGGATTCGTGATTTAGACCGACTGAAGTGCTCATTTCGACCTACTCCCTCTCTCATACACACCAACCGTTATATTTTCAACCTCGCTCCCTGATAACTGTTGATGACGAGAACGTAGCAACTGGCAGCAGAAAGTACCAATTAGTATAGGGAATAGCACTGTATTTATCGTGCATAATATGCATCATAAATACCCTGCTTAATACAGCACAAATAGCATTGGAAATGTACCAGTTAGTACTGGGAATTAGTATTGGGATTAGCAAAATGTTAGGGATTATAAATCTGTGCAACATTTGTCCTCAATTAATACTAATCTTACGCTGAAAGCCGTGTCATCGTGTTCAAAAGTTAGAGTCGTCAACTGCATTCTTGCTGTTCCGTAGGAATGCAAATAAAATCAAAAATCATCTTTTGCGGTGTAAAAATTTATTGAAAATTGTAGCACAATCATTTCCTTGAATAATGAAGTAGTACTTGTACACACAAGATATGTTAGACATAATTAAATTTCGGGTTTTGGTCAGTGACCGAGTGAATTTATTAATTTCAATTTTCGAAAGTTAAACTTAAAAGATAGAAAGCCTCAATATGATAGTAATTCATGCTTGCAAATATTTTAATAAAATGCACTTGTGAACATACTATAAAGAAGACAGTGCTCATTAAACTTAAATATCATACAATCAATAACAGGCTCCATGGCCAACGCAACACTCACAGCCAAAGCTCAGGGCTATGTATAACCATAGTATAGCCAACCCTTTGTCTAAAATGCTTTTTATATGTCACTGATAATTAACGAAGACCTCTTCTATGTAAGAATAATTTCATTATCTGATAATATTAAAATATTGCACTAAATTTATTAGTAAACAGTAAGTAGAAAACATATTACAATTGAAATATGACATGTTTTAGGAGTATGAATACAATTTTTAAGTTCACCAAATTTACATAAAAATTCAGATTTCAAAAGTGTTTTCGAATATCTCCACTTGATAATTACATCAGTGAGTGAGGCAAAATGTTTGTTTACTTTAGTTAAAGCAATGCTTTTACACAATTTAACAATCGAAATTGACGTGAATGGGAATATATTTTTTATTTCCTTTCCCTAAACATTGAAAACTCCACCATAAATTTTATTACATATATAATTTAACAAATTGCAAAAACTTCATAATTCGATTTTCGAATAGAATTATCTTAATTTTCACCACATCTCAACGGACATTTATTGTCCTTAACAATATGGAAAGTGTTTCATTTACATTGGAAACATAAATCACATTTTAAGCTGTTGTCAAATCAACAATGGAAGTAGAACAAATATTTTACACGAAGGTTGGAGTCTTTACTTAACAACTTAAGATTTTATGCTTTACGTAGTCCATTTCAAGCTTCCCAACTTGGTTTTGATTTCATTGTACAATTCTGGACTGCGTATTGCAATGAAACGGTATAATTATCCACAGCCTTAAAAAAACTCAAATGGGCGGTCAATGGCGGGTGGAATGAACGACCATTGGTACAGTGGGTGAGTATAAACCAGGTCATAGCTACTTCCATGTTTACACGATTTATCATGTATATAAATTTATTCATATATGTATATATATATTTTTTCTTTAATGAAACATCGAAAAAACAGAGTGGTGAAAATGCATTGGCTAAAGCTTTCTTCAAAAATACCAATACACTTCCCATGAAAACGTGTTTTTATAAGATGTTTCTATTGCTTCATAGTAACAGCAAAACGAAGATAAATGGCTTATTACTACAGCATGGTTGCATTCATTTCAGTCACTCTCACAATGGTAACAACTCATAATCAACAAATAATTTACAATCATATTCTACAATGGAGAACAGATTTCACATGATTAAACTGCAGACTCTAAATTGTTTTTTCCTAAGTGTGTTTCTTGCTTCATGAAAATGGCGTGGAACAGAGACAAAGAGAGAGAGAGAGAAGCCAGCAGTCACCGAACGAGCTCGTGAATACAAGCGTAAACTAGTCATTGGCGTCAGCAGAGATTTCGTGGAGACGTAAGGCGTATTATATATTGCTTTGAAGTTCATCTCCTCTATCTAGCTTCTTCCTTGACGAGAGAGAAAGATGCAGGGTGGGGAGCAGGCGAAGAGGGGCATTTTTCTTTGACGGTGTGGATCAAGGATTCGGAAGGTGTTGCGTTCAAGGTTCGCCTAGGGTGAACAAATGAATGTTCGTAGCTTCTACTCCAAATTGGTTCAACTGTCACTACGTTTCTTCTCAAGGGGAGGGTGGATGAGGTTTCACTTATGATGTTCTTTTTTAATGGAGGATAAGGAAAACGAATACACAGCGGAAAGTGCGGCGACTAGACACGTCTGGACACCAATGGCGCCTCAGCTCTCCCCGCTGCTACCACCAGTGCGATCGGGAGATGTTGACCGGATGAGCCTCCTCCCTAACCCGCGGCGTGCTTCTCATCCGTACATTTCCGCTAATTTCAGTAAGACCAGCCCCGCGATTCCGTTTCCAAAGGAATGATAGGTTGCCCTAGGCGACGACTCGTAAACATTAATCGGTTATTTTAGCGGTTCAATATCCAAGGTTGTCAATCATCACCGCATTATCTCCGATACACAATCATGTCCGCTGATTTTAGATCCCCCATTGGTTACCGAAATTACTGACTGACGAATGTCGTAGGGAGGGACGGGCTAGGGGAAGTTTAACAAATAATCTCTAGTCGGAACGTAAGGGAAGGGAATCTTTGTTTAAGTTTATCGCGGATCGTTTTCTTTGTAGAAAATTCAACGGAAAGGTCTATTAAAGGAGTCGATGAATTTAAACTTAACGCTATTTACATTCAAAGTCCAGTTTAGTTCCGCAAACAATTACGACTCAGCTCCTGGCATAGCAAATGAGGCATTCAAACAGCAGACATAATTGGATATTGGACATTTTGCGGCGGACCTAACATCGCCGGTGCGGGGCGAATCTATTAATCGTTTAGACGCGAGCTCAATCGGGAGACCCAAGGAGGGAGAGCTAAGAACGTTCCGATATGAAGAAGAAACGGGATGCGTCAGCGTGAGAGCGGGACAAGACCAGAGAAAGCAGCGAAAGGGGGTGCGGACAGGTTTGAAAGGCTTCGTTAAAGAAAACGCATCGCTCGAGAGAGAACTGGCGCTCCAAATTAGGGAGACAGAAAGGAAGTTGCTTCGGTAAGGTGCGATTTCCGTCGCCATTCACCGCCAAACACGCGATCCTCGCCTACGCGTACACGTTCTCGAGCGATGCCACGAGACATCCGACCACGTTTTACCGAAAGTCGAGCGACGGAAATTTGTCAATGTTTTTCCTAATTTCGAAAGAGGTTGGGATCACCGCCGTCCCGTATCAGCGTCCGCAATTTATCACTTTCTCCTCGCGTTTGATTTGAGCCACGTTTTACGCGCTTCCGCGTCCGCGAAAACATCTGAAATCGCGACCTAGTCCCGTGCCCGTTCGGAAAAAAATCGAGGGAAGAAAAACGCAACTCAGGAGCGACGCTCCTCGCAAAACCCTGCTCTCCAAATGAACAAAACGCGATCGTGTCGCAGCGAAAGTAAAACCACGCACCCCTCCGCGACCGATACTTTTGGACGTCATTTGTCAGTACTTTTCAACCCCCTTCCTCACGCATTGCTCTCCATGAAGCCTCGGCCCCCAAGGCGAGCGTCATAAGCATTCCATCCCGTGCGCGTGGCCCGAATCCTTTTCTGTTTCCCGCGAGTGGAACGGTTGCAAGAAGCCGCGACGGCTGAGCGCCTCGCGGAAGTCCCCCCGATGGCGTCCTTCCATTCTTTCCATTAGCGCGGGGATTCGCGAGCAGCGGGGGCGGGGGAGGGCGCACCGGGTAAAGGGGCGGCGGCGACGCGGGTCTACGAGCGTAGCGCTAGGCGCGGGGCTGCAGCTGCTGCTACGGCGACGAGGGCTAGGGCGGTGACTGCTGCGAGGGGGGCGGGGTGGTTGGGGAGAGCCGAATTGCACATGTCCTCCTCGCAGAAACACATGTGACCGGTGCCGCTACTTTCCATCATGCAGACGTGATCCACCATGAAGAGGTTGATCTGGAGTTTGGAGGTGCAAGTGCGTCGCACGCTCTCATACTCTGTAAATAGAGAAGGAGGATGTGGAGGGAGGGAAGTTCCACGGGTGCGGGGGCGGTGGGAACCGCGAGAGGAAGGCGTCGGATGCCGTTAGGATTGTTCGACGCGGACGACGTTCCCGTTTCGTTCCGCGGGTTTCCGAGTCAAGTCCGGAAGTTTACGAAATCGCGCGTTCGGGGTTTGGTGAGTGGAAAATATGAGGGAACGGAATCGAGTTCCGGAAACGGTCGATGTTTCAAACGTCGATTTAAGTTTATAAATTCAAAATGGTCGATGTTTTCGAATTTTCGATATTGAAGCAATTAAAAAAATTATATTGTTCGATTAAAAATAGATAAATTCAAATTCAAAAAAATTCATGAGAATACGTTTGGGGTGACGGATTTGGTTTCAAAACAGCAGGAATCCCGCGAATCACGTGTCCGTACGGAATTACGTTTATCCAATCACAAACAGGAGTTAAATATTTTTCAATGTAAATTCAGTAAATTCGTAATCGGATCGGATATCGTTTAGAATTGCGCGAATCGATGAAAGTTATTAAGTTGCGGAATGGTTTCGCGATCGTGCCAGAGATTAGTTTTGGTGGTCCATTTGGTGGATGATGGCATTTTTAGTAATCAAAACCGCGTGCAAGGTTTTAGTAACACAAGAGCGAAAGGTTAGAAATCATTGTTTTCAAGTGGTAGTTTGAGCATCCATGCGGCATATTAGTATCGGTTTTAATAGTTTGTTAAAATTAGGAGTGAAAAACGAATATTAGTGATTGGGGAAGGTGATTGGAACGACCCATTGACATGTGGAGAGGGTTTGAAAGAAGGATAGGAGGAGAAATTATTATTAGAATCACACCTTAAAATAATGACAGTCATATTAAACAGTTATTATTAATGACGTTAGTTTTTTACAAATTCACCAAATATCAACAAGTCATGCAGATTAAGAAAACACCAGTTAAAGTATGTGATGAAAAAAGTATAGAAAACATGATAATCAACCAGGTAATCAAAAAATTTAAGTTTTTATGGAGTTAAGAAGCCAAATTAAAGAAAGATTCTTTCTATAATTTTTAATTTTTAATGTCAGAAAACGAAACAATCAACATAATTATCATTATTCGATGATAAATAGCTTCAGTAGAACACATTAACCCGGAATTTAGAATTCTGATGGAGAAAATCATTTGCTGAGGAAATTTGTTAATTACTTTACCAAAAAATAAAGGATTCAACATTTATATTTGATTGCATTATTTGACTTACATTGCAAAACATGATAGATTTTCGCACCATGTTGCGACTGAAAGGAACTAAAAATTTAACTTTCTTAGCCTTTTAGGAAATTAGCAGGAATAATACATAAAAGAATACGCACTCCAATTAAAGATGTGCCCCATTCCCGCAACATATGCCATAGAAGATCGCATTCGCTGAGTAAATCCTCGATTTTATAATTGATGAGGGGAAAGGGTGATTTCCAACTGAAATTTCTGGTCCGCACTTCTAAAGATAAATAACAGAGCAACCTTCCGAAAACAAAAATTGAGAAGTTCGTAAAAAAGGGATCTTTTATCAGCGATAGAAAGATGGGGAGGGAAAATATGTTGCAGTTTATTTCTCTATAAAATAATCTATTGGAAAGGTCTTCTCCATATCACAAGCGTGTCTTAGACGATTCATCGGATTCCTATGGAAACTTAACAGCCTTCGTAGGATTCCGAAGCCGCTGTGGCATACTTTGGTCACTTTGGATGGCCATCGGAAGCTCTTTAAGAGACTTTTTGTAACTCAGAAAAGAGAATTAAAAAGTCTGAGTACATTAATACATCTCAACAGAGCCATTTATCAACTTTTAACCTAACGCTTCTTTTATTATCCTAGATTTACATGGAAAAGAAACGGAGACTTATACGTTCAATCAGAAAGGGATTTGATTGGTCATCTAAGATGTTTATTCCTAATAGAATCGCAATTAGAAGTTTTGTATCCCATTTCGAGTTAATGGGAGTAATCCCGGATTTATATCAAACGATTCTGAGACAGCACGCTCTCTGATGACCTATCAGATATCACGTGAATTCCTGCCACATTGGCAGATCTAACATAAGAGCGTGCTGTGGAAATGGACTTTGGACATTGCTGTGGAAGACGCGGAAACATCTTTTTAAGTCATCCTTTTAGAATGATAAAAAAACGCGAATGCAAAAACCAAAAGAATCGCATGGTTCTCCCCCTACCGAAATCTACAAGAGCAGTGGCGATGTAAATGGAAATATCATCCATTCTCGCACAAAAAAATAAAATTTGTTAAATCTACGAACACTTTTGCGATTTCTGAATCGACGATCTAGGGTAAATCAGGGAGAGATAGAGAGAGAGATCAAAATTTAGGTACCTCTTAAGATAATAAGGTACGGCGAACGAGTATTTTATTCATCGTTAGATACTTATATTGGAATCCATACGTGAAAAAATGGAATGCAATCAACACGGATCCATTTCATTCCGAATCATGTACTGCAGGAATGTCGGGAGAATTGTACGGAAACTGAAGGCCGTTAAAAAATGCTACAAAAAATCGATAAATTAACAATTCGCTCCATGACACAAATTTGGAATCGTCGGAAGAAAGGAGATTGAATTTCAGGTTGATCTTGTTCAATAAATTCAGGGACAATACGTTCTCCGAAGACGTAGCGGATATTATGCGCCCACTTTGTTGTCTAAACCGATCAGATACAGCAAGAGGAATCAGGAAAGAGGATGTCAGAACTGGCCCTTTCAAAGATTCGTTTTCCTTCGGGCGGTACGCGACATCAACAGAAGAGAGAAATAGACTAACGGTGCATGCACCCATTGCCACACGCCGGAAAGCGTCTTGCAGGGTATGTGTAGGTGATAAACGAGAAATTGACGATTTCCGTGAAATGAATCGACTTAAAACCCGCAAGGCCTACGGAAACCAGGGGCCGACGCCGTCTTAGACCTTTGATGCAGGAACTCGACCAAAAGTATATTTGGCTCGCGGATGAGGTAAGAATATCGAAGAGACGCTCGCCTTCATGAATGGGGAAGGGGCGCTGAGACTAAAAGCGGACTGAAGAGTGAGGCGTCCTGATGTCATGGGCGGTCCTTCCGTTGGAGAAGCGGGCGAGGGCGGATCCGAAGGGGTGTCGAATCGCGTGATTTACTGGAGGAGGCGGGTGATGGCGGTAATTTATCGATGGTTAAGCCCATGACATAAAATGGATTAGCGTGAAGTCTTTATAAACTGCGATTCCGGATGTTTGGGTTTTTTATGGGTTTAATGGAGGAGGAGACTTTGAAGTCTCAATTTCTCATAAAATAAAGACGTTTTTAGTTAGTTAGTTTTTAGTTATTTAATTAATTTACATTTCTTTTATTTAGACTTTTTATTGATTTTATTTATATATTAAATTTAATTCAATTTAATCAATTAATACATTTAATTTATTTTATTCGTTTTATTAATTAGGTTTAGTTTTATTTTATTTATTTATTTTCTTTATTTATTTTATTAATTTCATTTATTTACTTTATGCATTTTTATTAATATTTATATGATTGAAAATGCTGAATTTTCAGTGCCATTCAACGGGGAATGGTTAATTCGGACATAAACATCTCTAAGTTTATCTCAGCATTTGCAACAGATACGATTAGACGGCGAATGATGAAACTCACTTTGAAATAATATTCACCTTACCACGTCTTAGCAAATGAATTTGTTTTGCGCTTTTTTATATTTAAAGGGGAATTTATCTTTCATTTACTGTTGCCTCTGTCTTGCCATTGGCTAAGGTAATATAAAAGCTACTGAGGTATGACTGATGCCGATTAATGACATTCTCTTTAATGTTTTACTATAGAAGGCTTTGAGTTGTGTTATTCCTAGGTCGATTATGCTACGCTAATGTGGATCTATTCCTCTAATAGCTCTCTGGCTCAGTGATGAAAGCAAAGGCATTTACCTCACTCCTCATCTTGTCTAGTCGCCTCATCCCCTCCTCTAGTCTATAGGAGGCTAATCGTGGGGAATGAGGAATCAGGAAGCTATTGGTCTAATGACTACACAGTCTGGTAGCTCCATAATTTCCATGCGTTGTACTACTTATTCAGCAATCCTAAATGTTTATTTCTCCTGCCTATTGATTCTCCGATGTTTTCAATGGCTAATGATTGAATCATGGGTTGTTTCTCGTCAGGAATTTGATTTAAGCTAATTCAAGATCATCTGGAGTTAAGATTACCAAAATATATTTGGGGTTAAACGTTTCAGCAATTACGTACACCATACAGAGGAATTATTTCTTGAAATTTTTTCTGTTCTTATTTTCCGTTATTTAGTGTATACATTAATTCGTGAATGATGAGTTCGGGAATGTTTTTAATAAAGAGAGATCATTGATTTTTTTTCTATTTACGACGGTCAAAATCGAGAATGGGCTTCTGATCAATAAATACCAACACTATGTATAACTAAGAATATCCTTAAGTAAACAAGAGTTGTGTAACGAGAACCTGTCACTTAATTTTGGTATTAATCCTTTTTAGTCTAGGCAATACTAACTTCCACAATGGGCTCTTGATCGCATACCTCGAAAATTATTAAGAGGCAATTAACGGGGGTGTTTCTTCCATTCTGCGACAATCACACGATGTGGACGAGCCAAGGTTACCTTAACGGAGAAACAGGTGATCTTGTTTCCAGCAACTGCCTGTCTGACCGGATTCGGAGAGAAACCGACGTCTTTCTGGCTTCAGTCCTTTTTAAAAGGGTAGAGTTTTCTTCGCACGCTTCTTGGTTCTATCAAGGGTTGCCAACCCTCCTGAATTTACCGGGAGTAACTCGGATTTTGACAATTTAGAGTACGTTATTTTTGATCGTGTGTAACGATCTCGTTCGCCTCCCATTTCTAACCTTTTCTCTCCTCCGAGTTCAAGTAAAAACGGCTTGTCTCAGACTTATGAATCTGACCTTACACTCGTGTGACTATTTACAAGGTCCTTTAAGAGAATATAGTACTGGCAATGAGATACTGAGAGATATTTGTTATTCGAATGGTCCTGTAAGTTTATACGAATATTCGAATGACCTAAGTACGGTTTATTTTCCTAGTCTGTTGCTGTTGCGCATTGTATAGCTTATAATAATAACAGTAATAATAATAAAGACTTTAATAGGCGAACTTTAGTCTTAAGGGGCCACTGTTACAGTTAATTTTTTTTAAGCCACGAGCATAGACAACCATGCCCTAATCACGATTCGAACCCGAGACCCCAGCGTTGCTAGACGTAATAGTTCGCTGTATATATATGTAGTAATAAATAGTTCGCTGAACAAAGGAATTTTCAAGGCGACAGATATTGCTTAAATTCGGAAGAACTCGATTTACTACACGCAAACCACACATACACTGGCAAAAGAGAGTTTCCTGAGGTCCCCTCTGCATATGATTCGCATAGGATGTTAAATCACAGGTTTAATTTCCCGTTTGGTTAACTTCGGGATATTTCATTGATTGGCGGTGGGAATATTCAGTCAAGGTCTTTTCCAAGAGCGGAATTCCATTGATTTACGTGCATACTCAGTTGCCGGAAAAAAATTTCAAATGAATTTGAAGATGAAGGATTTCCGTCGACTTTGATCTGGATTCGATCCAAGCTCGACGATAAGCTTCATCAAGGAAAGTCTTGAGTTTAAATGAGGTCATTTGCATTCGGTTGATATATCGAGTTGTGCACTATCTTTTTCAGATTTTGAATTTAATCCACAGCAGCATAAACGTCCTACTGGCAGCCAGACAGCAGCGTTTGGATGTGTGGCAGTGGGTGCATGCAGCGTTCTTCCATAATATCTAATTTGTTATTGTCTTGTATCGATCTCAAAAATGTACATTGTTATTTGGCCTACCCTAGCATATATTTTCGAGATTTAACTCGCGGTATATGAACTTCCTACTCATCAAGAGAGTCGCAATATATCTACTACGTTCTTCAAGAACTGCTTTTCTCTTTATTTAGTGAGCAAGTTAAAAAATCCCGATAAAAATTCTAACAGGACCAGAACCCGAGCCTGGTATCTTCCACTTTCCGGGCGGATGCTTTATGCAATTAAGCTTTCGAGCCTGAACATCCTCCCATGACGTTTGGGAGACTTTGTAGGCTAGGGGGCGTAAGTCAAGGGTATCAAGTAATCTTTACCCTTTTCTTTGTGTGAGCAAGTTTAATTTAAGTCTTAAAACTTTCTTCCAAGGATTCTTTTTCCAAGTCGAGTAGCATCTTGGTAACGCTTACAAGAAATGGGGTAGCAATTCTTAACTAAACGCACGGATTTGCGCTGTAGCTTTTCAAATTCATGGTTGCAGCACTTGTCTGCAGGGCCCCTTACATCGTATGCATCCTCCTGTGGGATCTAACGGATTCAATGTGGCATCGATGTTTCCACTGCTTTTACCGACAATACTCTAAGCGAAGCCGATTTTTTTATGCGCCCATCTGCATATATCACGGATGTGAGAAATCCATTGTAAGAGTTGATTTGAAATTCATTGTCGCTTCTTGTGAGTCCAAATTAAGCTAAGTGGAGACATACGCATAGGACGATTCTGAAGGCTTGCTGTATGATTGACGAGCTTTTTACTTTACTTTAGGATTTTAGAAGACAAGACGAGCTGATGCTTAGTAATTCGAGAGACATGACGTACATAGCATGGTATGGAGCTCAAAAGAAACCTCGGGTGTAGTTTAAAACACGACGGGTGACTTGAAATTACTTTTAATTGAAATGCTTCAGAATTCAGTAAAAGTAGAAAATGGACTTTTTCCAATTTTGGGTCTTTTGTCTACATATATTTCGCCCTAATGAAGAAGGGTGTATTTAATTTTTTTATTTAATTGTATTTCCTATACGTCTTTCCCTCTTAAGGGGCAACTTGCCTAATGTACGACTCTCTTATCTCACCATTGGAAGCAATTTGAAATTTTCCCAAATTTCTCTCCGAAACCCACCGCTAGTGAAGTAGGAACTGTTCGACTCCAAGAATCCGAATACCGGTGCTAAATTGCGGGCAGTCAACTCGCATAACTAAAGACGGATTTCCGGAACGGAGCATGCTCACTCAGCGAGGCAAGGGAGAGGATGAAACGATCGAAGGCAAGAATTGTCGAAGCGGGAAACGCGCTATGAAAATAAAGTCGTCAGAAACGTCCCATCTCCAAAGAAATGCTCACCGCGAAGAAATGGTGCTTAACGGAATTTTATTGGTTTCCTTTTCAATAATCAACGACAATGTCGTTCATCGAATACGACAGTTGAAATGCATTTGTAAAACCGATTTCAAGATGTGACTGGGGGAATATAAATCTCTTTGATTAAGGTCGCACGTCTTTATATGATTGGAATGTTAGCGACTGTAAGTAGTATAGGGATTTATTTGCTCAGAAGGATTCATTTTTTTTTCAAAACACATTACAAATGAGACAAACACATCCCAAACATGCATTTGTGAGTAAGTACAGGCAAGGGATGTGGCGTGAGGCTGTTAACGTAAGAGACCATAACGGATCAGTTAAACATTGAGGATCATTAACCACTTCCCTGAAGAACCTGAGATATCTCTTATAAGAGACTGGATTAAAATCCTGTCTCGCCCGTAATATCTGGTATTTGGGATTTTCGTATTTTTGTCCAAATTTTAAATTCAAAAAGATATCACAGTTAAGCTGTAGAACGTATTAAGCTTGTCTATCACGCTCTTTTTATCTGCATTTTATTTGTATTGTTTTACTCGAAATGTGAAATATAATATTAAATAGCTATTCAAGGGGTAAGAGGCGTTATCTCCGTTTCTAGTTGAGTGTAAGCATACAAATTAAAAATAAAAATACATTTTTTTTCCAAGTCCAAAAAATGGTCAGGGAAGGGGTTAATAATCACACTTTGAGATTAAAAAAGCTGGCGTTAGCCGAGAGGGATGTTTAATTTTCTTCACATTGGCAGGCGTGATTTTGATTTAATAAATGTCTTACATTAATAAATTAATCATTATCTCTAGTGACAATCTTTTAATGGGGATTTCTTTCCGACTTTTAGACGATCTTTAGACTTGAATCTAGTTCTCAAACTTGATTTCTTAACGGAAAATAGAATGTGGTCGATTTCCGCCTGCGGTCACGACATGCGAAAACGGGGAGGTTTTCCTTTTCGACGCGTTTGCAATTATTCAGACGTTCAAGGTTCCGCTTTTTGCGATCGGCCCGCAACGGATGCGAAACTCCGAACGACAGTAAACGCGCAGAGGACGCGGAAAACGTCTCCGTCATCGATCTCTATTAAAATGAACGGAAACGAAACCGGGATGAGGGGATGCATCGACGGATCTTGTGAGGCGAGAGAGGTTAACTCAGCGGAGTTGCGTCTGTGAAACGAGGGGAAAGTAGATGATGGAAAGGGAATGCACAAGGAATGGTTGTGTGCAAGTGGTAGGAGAACGGGAGTGGAATGAGAGAGAAATCGGAAGGAGCGGAGGGCTATGGGAAAAATGAACTGAAGTGGAAAGAGAAAAGGAAATGAAGAATGACAGTAAAGGATGAAATGGCAAATATGAAGGTAAATAGGTAAATAAGAGATGTGCGGGAGGCGCTACGGCCTACCTCGAATGACCGACACTCGGACGTCAGACCATACACTTGACCGATTGCTTTTCACCAACGATACGCCTTGTCGAAACTCCATTTATTTTAATGAATGAGATAATTGAACTTATTTCCTACACGATTTTATTATTCGACTGGTTTTGGCCTTAGGGCCATCATGTGTGGTGGACCTGAATATGGCAGTGAGGCCGAAACCGGTCAAATAATGAAATCGAGCGGAAAATAGGAAATGCATTATCAAATTCATTTATTAAATGACGTTCCAGGAAGTAAGGTCCAATCATATTGATTACATCCGTTTCTTTTGTTCCTACTTTACGCGAAGAGTTATACTGCTTTAAAAATTTACAGTAGTTAAAAAGAAAATATTTTATTCTGAGCAACATGTGGAGATTAGAAGAACATTTCCCAGTTAATATAGGTAATTGAGAGAAAATCGGAGATGTTACATTCTCTTCGGTACATCCCTCTACATGATAACTCTGTTTGCAATTTACAATTCAATTTCCCGTCGAGAATTAGCGGACTCTTCTGCAGGTTTGAAAACAGATTTCACGGAGTTTCGACAAATTTCTTAATAATTAATATCAATTTTTAATGATTTAGAAGTGAATGTCATTAAAAGCTTTCTGAAACTGACATTCAACATTATTTCGATAAAATGACAATGAGTTATTTCTCTTGGAAGATCATTCTCCTCATTTTATTTTTGAGCAACTAACGCATAAAATTAACTCATAAATCATTTGAAAATCAGGGAAGATTATTCGGCCAAACGGAATCCTTGTGATCAAGTGAGCGACGACAGAACTTTGGGTTCCCACAACGCAAGGGTATGAGATGAGTAATGAATAAGACGAGGGAGATATCTCACTACTTCTTGAGTAATTGAAGTTAATTAATTCAGAATCAAATGTCACAAAAATCTCTTTGGAACTGGTATCCAAATGTATTCCGTGAAAAATAGCTGTAATAGTTGAGACAGTTCAGAAGCATCTCGGAACTGCAACGCATGCGCAGGATAATTTTTCTTGAACGTCCAAAACGCGAAGCGCGCATGCGCCGCATTTCCGAACTGGTTCTGAACTGTCTCCGCGCATACACCTAAAATTAAATAAATAAATCCATTTTCATCCATTTTCATTCATTTTCATTCATTTTCATTCATTTTCATTCATTTATAGTATGTGATAGATATATGCGTTGTTTAGAAAAGTAAATAATGCTCATAATAATGAAATTCATTTTAAAACATTTCAGAAATCTAGGACGTGTTCCTCCTAGATTTCTGAAAATAGCAGAAAGTAGATGTCCTCCTTTCGGTCAAGTGCGCGACGGTGAAATGAGCGACGGTCAAAACAAGGGTATCTCGCAACGTTAGGGTTTGGAGTGTAGCAAAGAAAAGAGCGAGGGAGGCTGAAGGAGAAAGGGGGTGGATGGATGGAAGGAGGAGTCTCTGGAAGGAGAAACTAGGATCGGATAGCGAGGGAAGGAGGGAGACTCACGGGTCTTCACGTTGCGAACCATCTTGACGCAGCAGCCGTGGCACTTGAGCAGTGGCGGTTGATCCCTGGGCAGCGCCGTGTAGTTGAAAGGGTCCTTGCATCTCTGGTCCGCCCAACTGTCGCATTCATAACAGTAGATGTCGCGAGCTGCGCCGGGCGAAGGAAGAGACGACGGCGATGACGGGATGAGAGGGAGTGGTGAGAGTCATCGAGTCACGAGCGATGCACACAAAAACACCAAAACACACGGCACGACGTCAACAGCAGGGAACGAAAAGGAGGCATGCCACACACAGAGAGAGAAAGAGAAAGAGAGAGAGAGAAACACGGAGGAAGAAAGAGGCAAAATGAGGGCATATTTACATCGAGAGAAAAACAAAAGATGGATGAGAATACGTTTTCTTTCCTCGTGCGTTCGATTTTGAATTGCGTCATTGAAAGCACCGAGGTGATCTTTCGGAGAGAACTCGCGCTTAAAATCATGGACTTTCGCCATATTGTAGCGCGTCTTTCGCGATGTTCAATTGAAATTTCACCACGAAAACGTGCTCGAATTTATTTTTCCTCGGATAAAGAATCATTTGTTATTCAATATAGATTGATAATATATCATATTAAATTAATCAGGATAATAATTATATCAATAATATATTAATCATGACGTTAATTACTTTAAAATTATATTGACCAAGGTATTAATTAATTTTTTAAATAAAACTGAACAAGTCAGAGAAACGAGGAAAGGTTTCATGTGAATCTGAGAAGACAGATTCCTCGAGTTTAGACTTAATCTCGTTAACTGTTGAGCACGAGACGATAAAAATTAACTTCGACCAATCAAAGAGAGATTCGGAAGCTTTCGAACCAAAAGAAAGAGAATAATTTGGAATGAATCTACCGAAAATCTCATCCGTGAAAATCTGAGTGGAATTTTCATGGCATTCCATTCAGTACAGACCATAATTGCGGCGCAAAAGTGCGCACGCTTGAATTCAACTCCATGGAAACACACAAAAGCAATGCGACAGCGACGGGTGAGGAAGTTAGTGCGGCCATTTGCATGCGACCGCACCTTTTGGCCCTGAGACGGGTGTGGTGAGCGACCAGAGGACACCTCCGTTCATTTCCCACGAACGCTCTTTCCGCTCCGCTAGCTTCGTCTCGTTCGGAAAGAAGTTCTCATCGGTTCCGTCGGAAACGCCTTCGGCAGTCACGGTCATTAGGAGGGAGCGGAGAGAAATTATCACACGAGAGCTAAAAGCCAATAGCTCCCAGGAATCCGCGTCTGTCCTCCACGGGCTGAGATTACGTTCGGAATGTCAGTTAATGAACGTATAAAAAGAGTGAACACGTCTCGTGTCTTTTCTGCATCGGTTCTCTGAGAGCATATACTTCATTTGAGTGCTGCGATATAAGGAATATGAGAAAACTCTCGGAAAAATGAACTGCGAATCCGCATCCGAAAAATCCGCATCGAGGCTCGTTTGCGAGCATCTCAATCACGGGACACGTTTATTTCTATCCATCCCCACGTGCGTTAATATATCTACACGGATCTGTTAGTTTAACGTGCTTGAAAATGCTCGCTTATGTCTGAAAATGGAATTTTTGCTACTAGAGATTTTCGAGCTTTCAAGCGTATTTAATTACAGTTTATCTCGTTAAATTTAAACGTGAATTCACTGAAATGACTGGATTGCTGTACTTTGTATTCGCCGAAATGGAAGGGGATTACTTTCTAATAGATGTATTTAATTGAGAAAAGATGTAACGGCTAAGCTATCAGGAGATGCTTATTTTTTTAATTTCCCACGATTTTTCGAATATGATTAGTAAAATCACAAAAACTGAATTGGTCTTCTGTCAACTTTCTTTTCGTCGATATTTGTTAAAATAACAGGCGTATCAGCAAAAAATAAAGAGATATGATATCATCACCTTCCTTTAAGCGTCACTGGCACAATAATACGGTTTTTAGAAATATATTTATGCCTCTAAATTAAATTTATAATGCTTTAAGAGTAAAATTAGGCCATTCATCGAACCTATCGATAAAGTTCAACGTAAAGTGCCCTTAACCAACGAGGTTAGAAAAGAAAGTTACTGCTTCTCCAAAATTTCGCGTCATTCGGAGCAAATAGGCGATTTATCTTAATATCAACAGCAATCCATGCGGCAATCCATCACCTTGCGCGTAAACCCCTGTAAATCATTGGTAAACATTGGCTTCGTCCGAGCCTCCCTAATCACCCAGCGAGGGAGACATAATCCTTCTCTGGCCGCTCACACACATCCGCCGCAGGACCACCATGACGCACTCAACACTTCCGTAATTCACATTGCAGATGCATGGATTAAAAAAGCGCAGGGAAATACGTACCACGCAGAGATCATGCAGGCACCCCCTGTAGGGAGGGTGCGAAAGGAAGGTGAACCGCGATAGGCAAGGAAGGAGAAAATGGGGATGACAAAGGGAAAATGGCGGGATATGAATTAGGAGGAAGAAAAAATTATGAATGTGCCCGAATACAATACGGAACAGATTTCGTTTGAATTTGAAGCCGCTGCTCTTTCATTTTGCGAAGTGGCACCGGATGTGACCACCTCTGAAAGTGTCTATAGGTTCCGAGAAAGATAATGGTACTGGTGCTGCTAGGAAGTTAGGGAGAATCCGATTTCCAAAAAGGCTTCGCAGCAGGTGTTGCAATTTTGGCTCTCCCATATTTGATTGGTTCAATTTCCGCTTTGAATTCCATTCATGAACGTTTCCTCCGCGGTAACGCGCATTACAGTGCATTAAGTTTCCGCGAGACATTTACCGGTTCTCTGCTGAATCATTTCCCGTAAAACTTGAGTCACGTTAGAAAAATAAGCCAAATTACTTGATTTATATGCGAATGTATAGAGATAAAATATTTCGCGACTTCTTTAGGTAGTCATGTTTGCTGCGTACATAATAATAATGTGATAACATGAATTCTGGATGTTCTTTCTTCGTGTTCCACCGCGTTGTTGATTCTCCATGACGACAGTTTCGCCGGCTATCCTGTAAGCGTCTTCAGGTCTGTGTGAAGACGTCTGCATGATAGCCGGCGAAACTGTCGTCATGGAGAATCAACAACGGGGTGGAATCCGAAGAAAGAAAATCCAGAATTCATGTAACCTCCGCCGCGGAAGCCTACGAAGCAATAATGTAATATTTTGATTTTATGAGTAGTTCATTACGTTACATAAAAAAAACTCCTCGTTTTATCTACGTTTCGGAACCAATGGATGTTAAATTCATTGTCACCGAGAAAATAAATGTTACATTTTTCCAAACTCCGCAAACATTGACGACCAGCGAAAAATTTAGGAATTGAAAAGAGTGAACGGAGTTCCCCACGAATAAATCCATCTCGGAAGAAGGAGTGCATTTATTTTACAATCGCAGTTTCGTTCGAGAGCGATGTAGAGCTTGAAAGAAAAATTTAGTCGTGAAATGACAACGGTTATGGAAAAAACATGTTAGTAGAGAGAGTGATGTTTGAAACGTAATGAAAAAAGCTGCAGAGATCCGAGCGAGTGGGGAAGAGAGAAAAGCATGTCGGGAATCAAAGTGGGATATCGAGGTTGGGAGGAAGGGAGAAGGAGAACATTGGTGAGGGATAACGGGACATGGAAGGCCGCCGAAGTTCGCAGAGCAGCGGCCCCGTGAGCAGGAAGCCGTGGTACGCGTTCTGGTAGGCTGAGGTCCCACTCAATGATACCTCTCCCCCTCCCCTTCCTCTTGGCTACCCGTCCCCTCCTCCCCTCCCTTATACCCTCTTGTGCTAATTGTGAGTGCGATCCCATATCTTCCAGTGCTTCTTCAGGCTCTTTCTTCCCTTGAACTAGGCCTCCCCCTTATCCATCCATCCACGCCACTTCAATCCTCGCTCAGTTAGCGAAATTGTTTCCTCAGGCGTTCCGATCCGCTCTTCCATGCTCTAACGACAGCTAGTGCGCATCTTGTGGTTCATAATGCTCTTGGAATAATTGTAAATGGGTTACTCTCTTCGAAAAGCTGCAGTTTCTACCACTAGTAATTTGATGGAAATCCTTAAAGTACTGATTAATTGTGGCGCGTTCAAGAATCAACTGATCAGGATTTTTATAATAGTTTCGCTGTCGTATCCTGTCATCTATCCTTCGAATCGCCTTTCGAATAACCATTAAAATTATTCTTAGAATTATCCTTCAAATCACCCTTCGTCGCCTGTTGAACCATCTACGCTAACTCCTCTATGCAAGGAACACTGAAATGACGTAGTCTAGCATTCTTTCACTGTTAATGAAAAATATTCCGCTAAGATATTTGCCCTCCATTTAAGGAGTGCTACATACGTGACGTATTTTCTTCAAGTGGTTTATCACTGTATATTTTCCTAGACATTTTCTTTTCGGAAATTCTTTTTGTTTTAAACGTTGCAAAGTCAGACGATCGTACAAGGGTAGTTGTAATATGTGCGTAATTAATGCCTTGTCAGCTGAAACATTTTCTTGCCATGGGATCGAAACAACTGCAAGTACGAATGATATGTACGCAAGATGACAGATGAATTTTACTATCGCAATAATCAAGGGGCATAATATGGGCTGCAAATTCATTTATTCATCCGCATTCTTTCCATGAAAAAAAGTAGTTTTTCGCTCAGATATTTTTTTAGATAAACCGAAATTGAAAACGAGTAAGCTATTTATTGTCGCTCATATAACCTTATATTCTATGATAAACTTAAAATCTCATGTACGTTTTAAGTGATGTAGAAAGATGTTAACAGAGTTTTTCTTCCCTGGGATAATATATGGCAGATTGTTAAATGGCAGAAGTGCCGCTGACGTATTTTAATATATTCCAGCTTCATCGAAAAAAGAATGGTTGGGAACTTATTAGAATAATGGCTGATACTTGATGGAAGTATTAGGGTAATATTCATACGTCGTGATTTGCGATTTGTATGGGCTTATATAACGTCACATTATTGACATTAAGATTTGAAAGTAATTAACACCGAGAATAGTAGAAATTACTGTGATGACTGTAGAATATTTTAGCCTAAGTTTGAGCATCGTCATTGTAATATGTCCATTGCATACTTTTCGCGGTTAACATTTGGATTCTTTTGTCCATTATTAAAAGAGAGCAAATTTGCATTCAAGTACTCTCCACAGCCCTGAAGTGCTCAACTGAATTTGTGAAACTCGATAAATAAATAAAATACAGTATCCGATTTTATCTTAGAGATTCCTTTCCTACTAAGATAGACGATCCTTTGCATGAGGAAAGAGAGGGAAAATTTTGAATAACGACATTCGTCCGACAGTGGAAGAGATATTTAGCATCAACACAGACTGGAATTCCATTGGAGAGGATTTGCAGTCGAATTCCGCATGGGCCAGTTGCCCATCTTTCACCGATCGGACAGAATGAAAAAGGATGTGAAATGCCGCCCTCTATTTTCGGCGGAAATCAAGAACCGCGAAGGACATGAAGCCGATTTGCTCCAATGCTCAAGAGCCGAATTTATTTTCGTATGGAGGAACGACAATGGGAATTCGAAGAAGGCGTTGGTGTGGAATGTAAGAATAAGAGTGGAAGGGGGATGGGCGGGTGGGTGCAGGAAGGAAGCTGAGGAAAAAAAGGGAAAGAGCCTTATAATGAAGGATGAAAGACTTACTGCTGGAAAACGTAACACTGCGATTTCTCACTCAAACCTTTTTTCATGGATACTTGTACCACTAATAGATATCGATACTTGTAACGATAAATTTCTATTTCGACAAATTAGGTTGAAATTTATGCATTGAGAGCATGAACCCGGTGAAGCACTTTGGTTTCGTAACTCCGAAATGCAGTAAAGACAAAATTAAAAATATAAGGATCGATATATTTCTATTTCATATTTGCGTGCTCTATTATTTCTGGCAATGTCTATGTATTTGATGTCACAATTGTCTTATTATATTTTATGCTGTATCTATACATATTTTACTTTTTTCATTATTATTCTCTTTGAGAATATCTCCATATTCCTTTACTTTTGTATTGTGCGTACATATTTACTTTTTAACTTATTGTAATTCTTGTATTTTTTACACGCAAAAGGACTCTGCCCGTGATTAAATCAATATTATTATTTTTGTTATTATGTTTTATTCTCCATGTTTTTCGTAAATTAAGGCCGCGGAGAGGTTAGCGTGCTAGCATGCTAAGGTCCCGGGCTCGAATCACGGGTGGTCGGATTTTTCCGGTTAGGGAATGGTCGTATGTGTTCGTCCTTTGTTATAGTTTGAAGCCCACCACAGTAATGGTCCAGGAATTGGATGTTTGTGAGGACATTGGGATATAAATAAATTCGATTACAAACTCATGTCAGTCGGGCTCTCGGATGGCCAAGTGGGAAACGCGTTCGACTTCAATGAAAGCGGTGGGGGCCTTCGTGCGAAATGTCCTCAGCTGTCAAAACACAATACTACTACAACAAACTCAGTCAATATGCTGCCTCTATCTTCTGTAATGAAAGCTTGTAGCTCACACAAAAATGTGCACGATTTATGCTATCATTAACTTCGCTACGAAATATTCAATATCGCAGCTTGCTAAAATCTTTCTATCGCTTTCACTCGATTATATAATTATTTTTTTCGAGCCAAATATGCATGAATTGTTCCTAGGGAAAGGCAATGGAAGCTTGCAGCTCACACAAAAATGTGTACGATTTATGCTATCATTAACTTCGCTACGAAATATTCAATATTGCAGCTTGCTAAAATCTTTCTATCGCTTTCACTCGATTGTATAATTATATTTTTCGAGCCAAATATGCATGAATTGTTCCTGGGAATAGGCTTGGCTCTTCTGTCTCAATAGTGTGCCAACTCCCGATCTAGACGTAAACAAACACGGATTTACCTAATGGTACATTCATTATGGTATGACGGCATAATGAATGACGACTCTTTTAGATAGAAATCTTTGCTCGGAAGCGTTCGCGAAACAAAAATATATGAAATGGCTGCTCTTCTGATGTAGATTTTTTTATAGCCACGAAAAGAAGAAATGCTCCGAGTAAGAACGGAAATAAAATCAGCAGTGGAAAAGAAAAACGATTTCAAGATGAGCATTTGGCTCCGTTTTACGGGTACAGGATCAATTGCCTATTAGTCTTAAGAAAAATTTGGGCAAATAATAACGTTTCAATTCATTAACGGTAAATCCGGACACGAAAGGGAATTTATTGTTCGATTTTAAGCTGAAGTCTCGTCGTAAATTCGGCGATAAAATTTGAATTCGAATCGATAAAAAGTTTGAAGAAGAAGTCGTAGAATGCGCTTATTTACAGAATTTGGCTGCTCCGTCGCAATAATAGGAAAGGAAGAGAACAGTTGGAAAAGGTGAAAGTTTTGGAAAAGATGCAAAAGTTTAGCGAGTGAGATATTTGAAGTTTGGCCTGCGATTCGAGTTTGGCTCCATAGTTTTCCATTGTATTCCGAATTCCCTTTGGCAAGGGATTCTCTGACTTTTGAGCTCCTCAATTTTTATCTCGCGCGGGACCTTTCACGGACCGATATAAACCTTGATAATGTCGCCGTCTCGCGTCGAGCCGCTACACATTCGCGACACCGACGCTCGCCATCTTTATGACCTACATTAATAGGCGGGCTGTAGAACGAAGTAGGGGTTTACCCTTTTATGACCCTTAACTCGACCTTAAGTCTTCAAGGGATTGCATGCCACAGAAGGTGTTGAGCCTTGTTACTTCACTTCACGCTCGCTATTACGCGCAACATGCATAAAACAGAAGCAGTAAAATAGAGAACGTTGAAATTCTTCGGCCTTCTCTCAAAAGTGCACCGTATAAAAGAAGAGGAAAATAAAAAGCTACGCTACGAGAAGAAATGCCTCACTGAATACGTCTCCTTTCTATTCTCAATTTAAGTACGCTATATACGATATGTTTAAACTTGTATTAATTATATTTAAAATGCATTATATAAAAGAAGAGGAAAGTAAAATGCTACGCTTCCGGGGCGAGGGGAAATGTCTCACTGAATAGGTATTCTTTCCCTTCTGAATTTATATACGCTACATACGAGATTTTTAAGGTCGTATCAATATTATTTATCGGATTAATTAAAAAATTTCAGTCTCGATACCGTTCTGTACATATCAAACCCCAAAAATGAAAAAAATAGAAGAATTCAACTGGATTGCTGTTTGCAGCTAAGATGCGTTCTCGTCGACCACTGATTATCAGAGGATGTATGAAAATGAGTGCTGACTTTTATATTTTGTCTTACATGTCCATCATCGATACGTATTAGGGAAGTATGAGAGGGAATCAAAACTATTGTTATACATTCGATATTATGGATAAATTGAGGTAAAAAATAACGAGCCGGGTAGTCGCTCGGGGCGGCGAGGTTAGGGGGGCGAATGCCATTTCTCCGAGGTTTTTATGAGACGCGAAAATCTTCAATGTTTTCATAGAAACCCCATTTAAACAATATTTTCTGAGGTTTCCCCACTGTCAGCTGAGAATGTCTTTACAAAGTGGCCTATGATGGCAATTGGAAATGTGAAAGCAATAATATAAATAGTACGTGTAAGAAGTTTCTAGCAAGACTTTTGTAGAATTATTTTGCATTAAATATTTCATGAATTATTTGATCGTAACCTTGATTAATAATAATTACCGATTTTTAGATTGAATCTACTTTCAAGGGCGCGATTTCTATTCTAGGATTAGAATTCTAGGAAGCGACAAGGGTGAATTCATGCCAATCCTTTCGGTGGCCCTTTGAGGAGGGATGGAAAAGTACGATCCCCATATCTCGTAAAAGGAGGTCTAAAAAAATGGCCATTTAAAAGTATTGGTATGTAATAGTATGGGAGCCTATATGAATCCCATGAACTCTAAAACACCCCAGACCGGTCCTGCACTCACATCTAGATGGGTTTTATTTTCATTACATGTCGAGGCTCGCATAGCCATATACTAGTTGTGTGCTAATCATCTCTGACGAGGTATATATTTCTGAAAGAGGAAGCAAAGAAGACGAATTAAAATGTCCAAATGCGATGAGAATATAAAACTTCGCATAGCCGTTTACTATATGTGTGCTAATCATCCCTTAGGAGGTACATATTTCTGAAAGAGGAAGCAAAGAAAACAAACTTAAATGTCCGAAGGCGATGAGAATACGAAACTCTTTGCCATTCGTACGGTTCTCGGGATAAGATGGTGGTTTGAGGTACTCGATCCGAGTCATTTGGCGCCAAGCGCAATCGGAAGAGAGGGTTACAAGAGCTAAAGGATCTGAGTTCCGGATAAAGCGCAGACTCTGGAAATGGTGGGAGGGTAGAAAAAGGATAGCTTATGAAGCGTGAGAGGAGGGAAAAGTGCGAGACCCATATACCGAACCATTTTCTCGGAGGCCTTCCATTTTCGCGATTGGAAGTAATTTTCTCGTCGGAAGCGATTTAGATCCATCGATAAAAACGAATCGAAGGCTTGGAGAATGGGAAAGATTTTCGAATTAAAAAAAGAGGTCGATCCCATTCCTTTGGACGATAAAGCACCCTCGTCTCAGGCAGACTACGCGCTAAATTTAATCGCTTATCGGAAAGAGATATCTTAACTTCCCAGGGAGTGGCATGTATCCGAAAGAGATGTACAAGAAAGCGGGAAGTGAGGAAAAAACGAAAGAAAATTGGTGAATCGGAGGAATCGATTCCTCGGTTTTTCTGGGTGGCGCACACGTAACCTCTAAGTTGTGAACCTAAAATGGGAGGATTGATATCGATACGCAATTAGAAGTTTTGTAGATAAACTTATGTATGAACACAAATGACTATGGGTATCGATATCAAAGGGTCGAAGTGTTTATTTTGAGATATGTTTCAGTTTTTGCTAACAATTTTTTTAATCCGGGAATGATATAAATTCGAAATCTCGTAATTCAAAAACCGTAATTCAATCGTAATTTACAACTGAGTAAAACAGAACTTCTAAAGTCAATGTTCGGAAATGTCTTTCATCGTCCAAAAAATCCGAAATTCGATCTTTCGTCAATGTGGAGAATGATGTTCGGAATTTCGTGTAGAAAAGAATGGATATACCTATGGTTTCGCGAAATTTAAACTATTTTCGAAAAGACCGAAACGAAAATTTTCGGATCCAATAGAAGCCTTTGAAACCGTCATTGTTTAAGAATACGAATCCAAAGCCTTGAAAGTTGAGGACATAAATATTCCCGTTTCATCAATATCTGTTATAACTTTTACTATGGAGGAAAGTCATTGTAAGTCTTTTTTCGTTCATTTCTATAGAAAGATAACACAATTTTCTGTGCTGTCATTCCTTTAGCGATTATCCAATGATAAACATGCGAAATCGAATGTCTAAAGTACGGAATTTCATATGAACTGCAGCAGAACAACCAAGATAATGGTAAATCTAATAAATATATCGAATTGTAAATATAATAAGCATGGCCCTCTAAGTAAAGGATAGAGCATTGTCATCAATGAGGAATAACTGGCTGAAATCGCAAGGAAAGCTTAGAAGAACCGCAAGTTTAATATGTTTCGGCCCCAAAAAGAAAAAAGAACCTGATGACTGGCCACCCACGCAACGTGTATATAAGTAGGAGCGTTTCATCGTAACGGATCGCTTGAAGGAAAAGGGAAGGCAAGCGCGCTTTATAAACGGCTGTGTAGTCTCAAGAGTGGCTAAGGATGGAGTATTAAAAGAGATCCGAAGCAAAAAAGTCTTCTCATTCACTCGAAAGAAGAAGCATTTCGAGCAGAGGAGCTGAGAGGGAAGGGAGAAAATAGCTTTAGGGAAAAAGGGAGTGATTTTTAGAAGGAAGAGATAAGAAAAAGTTAACAAAAAGAAGAAAGGCGAGAAGATGGGAGGATAAGGAGAGGGAGAGAGAGAGAGAAGAATGAAAGGGCGAGATAAGAAAAATCATTGCCGAAAGAAAGTTCCATCTCGTTTTCAAATCGAGCGAACATTTTCGTTTAAAGAAGTGAACGTTTAATTATAAAGCTCCTTAAGAGTATATTTTGGGAGCTGCCAATATTTATCCAACGCAATATAACGACAATTTTTCCCATCTTTCATCATTCGCCAATAAAGTAATTTGAAATATTTCCCAAAAAGAGGATTCACCATATCCTGATTGGTAGATTATTACAATAAAAATATGTAACAATTTTCATTCCCTCTCTTAAGCTTTTGGTAGCTAATAGGACAGAATCAAAGGCAGATCCAATAATTTCTCCAACATTACTACAACAAAGATATGCTGATTCTTAAATAAGTATCGTCAGAGCGTGATAAGGTTTAATAAAAAAATCATTTTCTGAAAATTACAGGAACCGAAGCTAAATTTTAACGAACCCCCAGAATAAACTACCCATCTTTGGTCATACAAGTAGCTTCACCACATTTATTTTAGTTGAAAACTGATCCCGTATATTGTAGCAGTTTTATCTTTTGTCTCGGTAGAATTGGGATGCTCTCTGTGCAGCGAAATCTTATAACGAAAACAATCTACACCCTTAGCTAGGAATAAAGAATCGGAAGTCGCTAAATCCAGAGAACGAGATCGGTATGTTGGCAGCCTTGCAAAAGGGCGAGGAGATGAAGCTGGGATAGGAAAAGAGAATGGGAAGTGGTTTATTTTAAACAGAATGCTTGCCAGTACGTTTTGATGAGTACCGTGAAATATTAACGTAGCTCGTCCTTCCGTTACATTCGGACCATCGTTTTTATAATGCTTTGGATCCACAAATAGTGCATTGTAGCGGCTTACATGCTCACGTGGGTGGAGTAAAATAAAATTTAAGTGTTTTGGTTCGACTTTAGAATGCACGAGGTCCGCCATAAATTTTAAAGGGCACGTAAGGAGACGATGTCCGATAAAAGATGGGCGTGGTAGATCCAAAGGCGCCATCGGGATACAAAATGCGATGTATTTACGCTTTCAGTCGGAGGATTTCTCTTTCTCCATTTATTCCTCTCTTTCGAAGCGCATTTCTGCGTTCCTCACTCGTCTTTTTCCCTTTATTCCCCGAATGTTTTGCTCGAATGAAAACCAATGGCAAACCTATCTTTCTTAAGGTGATAACACTCGCTACGATATTTCCGACGTTTTGTTTTGATCATGGCAAGAAAATGTCTGATGGTTTGTGGTTGCACGCTAGCCGAATCGCATTTCGGCAACGATCGTAACTTAGCGTGGATTGTAACTGATAAAACTGAATTTTGCAAATGTTAATTTGCACGCGAAATGGTGAGAATGCTTCAGAAGTGAATTTTTCACACCTGTCATTCTTTGGGATTTAGACGCACAGCTTTTTCGTGCTAAGTTATTTCCTCATAATCCTAACATCCTTATGATTTTAACAACGGAATCGTGCTCATTTTCGTTTACTCGAAAAGTTCTTTTCTAAGGATGAATAAAAAGTGCATAACAATCAACGATTGCAAGGCGACCGAAATTCCTCGTGCAAGAAATGCCTATTGGTTAATGTTGACCTACGCTTTAGAGTCATTTAGAGGCGGATTGATGATTTAAATCCATGGAAAGGATACGAAACAAAGATGCTTTATGAACGTAGAAAAACTACATATCCGTGTATTTCATCACTAATTGGGGCGACTACTTAAATGAAACTTTAACTGACTGATTAATTTTATCACGGGAGCCAAATGTTTACCCCTCTTCCACCGAGGGGTGAAATTCTACGAATGGGAGTAAACTTCCTTCGCCGTTAACAAAACGAAATCTCTTTATTTTTCTATATTATCTCTATTTTCCATATATTTTTGGTTTGATGGTTCACGGAGTACCTACTCCTTATAGATGCTAACTCAACCATCGGGGGCATCTTCCATTCTATATTATCTCACTTTAATATTACATCTACTAAACTCCTTCCGGTCGATAACTAGCCCTTCACATACACATTTCAATTATGATCCCACTTAGCTGTATACCACTGGCTTCCATTCTATTTCTTCACTTGTCGAGTGACGATATACTTCTGCGCCCATTATTTCTCTCCTCGATCGACTCGCTCGATAAGGTTTACGGTTCCTTCGCGCTGCGGCGCCCTAGGCAGTCGTCAGTTTTCCCACCCCTCCTCATTACGCCTCAAATCCCTCCGATCCTCTTCATCGTTTCCCTCATTCCCCACTCACCTGTTCATACACCTTCCTAACAATACCCGCTCAACCCCACCCCCCCATATCCCCCCCACATCCACACCATCCGAATCCATATCACCTCCAAAGCACTCCTTTTACTCACTTTGGCACTCCTCCTGCGATAGGGACACGGCTGCTAGAAGAATCACTGAAAAGAGAGAAGAAAAGAGAACGAGGGTGGGGCGGGGGTGGTGCGGGGGCGGAAGAATCGAGAGGGCGGAGAGAGCGAGGGGATGGGGTCACACGAGGGGGGAACGGCATCGTAGGTTGTTAGTACAAAGGGTCATAATATCTCTTTTTAAGGGTTACAAAAAAGCCCACACAAAGACAGATAGAGAGATAGAGAACAAGACAGAAAGATAGAAATAAACAGAGGGGGGCGGGTCCATTCCTGCGGGTAGGGAGGGAGAGGGTGGGGAAAAACAGCTTCGAGGAGCGCGACACCAACAAACAAAAGCTTTTTTTTAGTTCTCTTGCGAGCTTGGCGGAGCTGGTCAAACGTGAGAGGCATTCTCTTTTCATAGGGGAGAGAGCGGCTTACTTACTGGGGTTACATTCCTCCGCCGTTAGCGTGACCGTCGCACAGAGGACGACTGGAATGAGAAAAACAAGAAGAAGAAGAGGGAGTAGCCGCAGATATTGCCCTCGTGCCCAAACGGAATTTTACAAAAAAGCGACGGAGTTTTAATGGTTTTTGCTACGCTAGGGGGGCTGTAGTCTGGGCGGGGTGGGATTGTGTCCGTGAGGGTGTGTCTGGGTGCCGGAGTTTATGTATTTGAGTGGAGGGGACGTAGAACGCTACCCATCTCGAAGCCCGGTTCGCATGGTGACAGTTCAGAGCGACGGGGAGCGGTATGACATGTTTATCTCCCGGTTGTGTTTCAGCATTGGCCGGTCTGCGCGAGGGCGTAGCCGCGGGAACAGGATGGAAGCATTCCTCCCCATCCTTCAAGATGGATCGGTTAGTTTCCAGTATTGTGATTTTATCCCTGAAAAATGTGATGGCAATCCAGCGGAATCAAAGAGAACGTAAATAGAGGCATTAAAACTAGCTTCCGATCTACCGTACTTGCACGAATCTTGATAATTGTTTTCCCTTGTAGAGCCGAAGTAACGGGGATTGTGCAAAATCCTCGATTTAATTTGGATTGATTAACCTATAAATTTACGTTCATCGGTACGCCGTATTAAATTGATTATTTGGATCTCGTAAAAGAAGTGAAGCTAACAAAGCCATTGAAATTAATAACTCCTTATTGCAATTGTTTGCTTCCGGAGAGCCGAATGGGCAATGCGTCCGACTTCGGTGAAAACAGTACCGGGTTCGATTACCGGTGAGGGCCCACGTACAAAATAACCTCAGCTGTCGAAGCACTTTTAATAATTCTACTACTAAAAATACTAAATTTTTCAATTGCATTTGATCTTCAACTTAACACAAAACATTGTGGATTCCTGTTAACATGTTCGCATGTACTATTTTGCTGTTTTTCCATTTAAAAGTACAAGTCGATTGTAAACTGACTCCTTGAACATTTTGCAATCATTGATTTATATTCATCATTAATTTATTACTTCTGTGAAGTTCCTAAGACAGGTGAACGTCTTACCAATAGGATCGTCTAAGATTAGGGCAAATGCTTTTCTTTTGCAGATATTCCGCGAGAAAAGGATTAATTTATTCGCGAGAGAAACACTCTGGGGGTGGAGTAGTGAATTCATGGCACGCGTGCCTGAAGCGATTTGCGAGATAAATTTCTGGCACGTGAAACTTGTAAGGCGCTTCCTTTCAAATACATTCTTTCGATGAAATGTGCATGCGAACTTACAATTTATCTTAATAGTGAAACATAACAAGCTATTTATAAACTTAATAAAATCTACGTATGTATTCGAGCCTGTATAGTTCTCAAAATTTGACACAAGGGTTGATAGGTATATATAAGATAGTGATAGTACCGTGGTATCAGGATTAAACTGAAAATTCCGGCATATGTTATAAGCCATTAAAAATTTACGCTGATTAGGAAATTTCAAATTTGAATCAATGATCAAGAAATTCATGAAATTTTCATATCCTGACGAAGGAGATTAACTTTTTCGGCCAAATTTCACTAAAACGGCAGGTAATCGTTTTTGGAAAAGTGAAATGTACGAGCACAGTTGCCAATTTAGCGATTTTGACGATAATCTAGCGACTTTTTCCTTCTTTTCAGTTTTAGAGACATTTATTACTCTATATTACATTTCCAACGATGCCGATTCCAACGATTCCTCTCCTCTATTTACCCCCAACACAGCATGTCTGCCTTAATTTAAATTAAAATAGCATTAACTTTGGTTGATAAAAGACAAAATAGGCATATTATAAATTTAATTTTCGTAATCATTGAAATTACCCCGTTTATAGAAGCGAATTTAAGCCATTATATCGTAAAGAATGACAAGTGCCATCTTTTCGTTCTTTACGTTATGGAAACCGACCACAAAGTCATTCCAGAAATCCCAAGGAAGAATGGACTTGAAAAAAGTCTGACGGGACCGGGAATCGTTTCCCGGGATTCCCGGTCCCGTCAGACTTTTTTCAAGTCCATTCTTCCTTGGGATTTTTCCTGGGTGCGCACCATCTTGCGCAAAGTCACCCTTACCCGTTTTCCTTGTTTCCAACATGAAGGGGGTTTTCCTTTCCATCACTTTGTGTGGCCGGTGCTTCAATGAAGCCGTGACTGCGAACGATGCCGCCATGCGGACGAAATCGGCAAAGTCCTTGCCCACAAAGTCTCCCGAATGGCTTGGAGAAATGTTCTGCCGGGATAGCTCAACGGACAGAGCACCCGACCGGCAATTGGGAGACCCGGGTTCGATTCCCGGTCCCGTCAGACTTTTTTCAAGTCCATTCTTCCTTGGGATTTTTCCTGGGTGCGCACCATCTTGCGCAAAGTCACCCTTACCCGTTTTCCTTGTTTCCAACATGAAGGGGGTTTTCCTTTCCATCACTTTGTGTGGCCGGTGCTTCAATGAAGCCGTGACTGCGAACGATGCCGCCATGCGGACGAAATCGGCAAAGTCCTTGCCCACAAAGTCTCCCGAATGGCTTGGAGAAATGTTCTGCCGGGATAGCTCAACGGACAGAGCACCCGACCGGCAATTGGGAGACCCGGGTTCGATTCCCGGTCCCGTCAGACTTTTTTCAAGTCCATTCTTCCTTGGGATTTTTCCTGGGTGCGCACCATCTTGCGCAAAGTCACCCTTACCCGTTTTCCTTGTTTCCAACATGAAGGGGGTTTTCCTTTCCATCACTTTGTGTGGCCGGTGCTTCAATGAAGCCGTGACTGCGAACGATGCCGCCATGCGGACGAAATCGGCAAAGTCCTTGCCCACAAAGTCTCCCGAATGGCTTGGAGAAATGTTCTGCCGGGATAGCTCAACGGACAGAGCACCCGACCGGCAATTGGGAGACCCGGGTTCGATTCCCGGTCCCGTCAGACTTTTTTCAAGTCCATTCTTCCTTGGGATTTTTCCTGGGTGCGCACCATCTTGCGCAAAGTCACCCTTACCCGTTTTCCTTGTTTCCAACATGAAGGGGGTTTTCCTTTCCATCACTTTGTGTGGCCGGTGCTTCAATGAAGCCGTGACTGCGAACGATGCCGCCATGCGGACGAAATCGGCAAAGTCCTTGCCCACAAAGTCTCCCGAATGGCTTGGAGAAATGTTCTGCCGGGATAGCTCAACGGACAGAGCACCCGACCGGCAATTGGGAGACCCGGGTTCGATTCCCGGTCCCGTCAGACTTTTTTCAAGTCCATTCTTCCTTGGGATTTTTCCTGGGTGCGCACCATCTTGCGCAAAGTCACCCTTACCCGTTTTCCTTGTTTCCAACATGAAGGGGGTTTTCCTTTCCATCACTTTGTGTGGCCGGTGCTTCAATGAAGCCGTGACTGCGAACGATGCCGCCATGCGGACGAAATCGGCAAAGTCCTTGCCCACAAAGTCTCCCGAATGGCTTGGAGAAATGTTCTGCCGGGATAGCTCAACGGACAGAGCACCCGACCGGCAATTGGGAGACCCGGGTTCGATTCCCGGTCCCGTCAGACTTTTTTCAAGTCCATTCTTCCTTGGGATTTTTCCTGGGTGCGCACCATCTTGCGCAAAGTCACCCTTACCCGTTTTCCTTGTTTCCAACATGAAGGGGGTTTTCCTTTCCATCACTTTGTGTGGCCGGTGCTTCAATGAAGCCGTGACTGCGAACGATGCCGCCATGCGGACGAAATCGGCAAAGTCCTTGCCCACAAAGTCTCCCGAATGGCTTGGAGAAATGTTCTGCCGGGATAGCTCAACGGACAGAGCACCCGACCGGCAATTGGGAGACCCGGGTTCGATTCCCGGTCCCGTCAGACTTTTTTCAAGTCCATTCTTCCTTGGGATTTTTCCTGGGTGCGCACCATCTTGCGCAAAGTCACCCTTACCCGTTTTCCTTGTTTCCAACATGAAGGGGGTTTTCCTTTCCATCACTTTGTGTGGCCGGTGCTTCAATGAAGCCGTGACTGCGAACGATGCCGCCATGCGGACGAAATCGGCAAAGTCCTTGCCCACAAAGTCTCCCGAATGGCTTGGAGAAATGTTCTGCCGGGATAGCTCAACGGACAGAGCACCCGACCGGCAATTGGGAGACCCGGGTTCGATTCCCGGTCCCGTCAGACTTTTTTCAAGTCCATTCTTCCTTGGGATTTTTCCTGGGTGCGCACCATCTTGCGCAAAGTCACCCTTACCCGTTTTCCTTGTTTCCAACATGAAGGGGGTTTTCCTTTCCATCACTTTGTGTGGCCGGTGCTTCAATGAAGCCGTGACTGCGAACGATGCCGCCATGCGGACGAAATCGGCAAAGTCCTTGCCCACAAAGTCTCCCGAATGGCTTGGAGAAATGTTCTGCCGGGATAGCTCAACGGACAGAGCACCCGACCGGCAATTGGGAGACCCGGGTTCGATTCCCGGTCCCGTCAGACTTTTTTCAAGTCCATTCTTCCTTGGGATTTTTCCTGGGTGCGCACCATCTTGCGCAAAGTCACCCTTACCCGTTTTCCTTGTTTCCAACATGAAGGGGGTTTTCCTTTCCATCACTTTGTGTGGCCGGTGCTTCAATGAAGCCGTGACTGCGAACGATGCCGCCATGCGGACGAAATCGGCAAAGTCCTTGCCCACAAAGTCTCCCGAATGGCTTGGAGAAATGTTCTGCCGGGATAGCTCAACGGACAGAGCACCCGACCGGCAATTGGGAGACCCGGGTTCGATTCCCGGTCCCGTCAGACTTTTTTCAAGTCCATTCTTCCTTGGGATTTTTCCTGGGTGCGCACCATCTTGCGCAAAGTCACCCTTACCCGTTTTCCTTGTTTCCAACATGAAGGGGGTTTTCCTTTCCATCACTTTGTGTGGCCGGTGCTTCAATGAAGCCGTGACTGCGAACGATGCCGCCATGCGGACGAAATCGGCAAAGTCCTTGCCCACAAAGTCTCCCGAATGGCTTGGAGAAATGTTCTGCCGGGATAGCTCAACGGACAGAGCACCCGACCGGCAATTGGGAGACCCGGGTTCGATTCCCGGTCCCGTCAGACTTTTTTCAAGTCCATTCTTCCTTGGGATTTTTCCTGGGTGCGCACCATCTTGCGCAAAGTCACCCTTACCCGTTTTCCTTGTTTCCAACATGAAGGGGGTTTTCCTTTCCATCACTTTGTGTGGCCGGTGCTTCAATGAAGCCGTGACTGCGAACGATGCCGCCATGCGGACGAAATCGGCAAAGTCCTTGCCCACAAAGTCTCCCGAATGGCTTGGAGAAATGTTCTGCCGGGATAGCTCAACGGACAGAGCACCCGACCGGCAATTGGGAGACCCGGGTTCGATTCCCGGTCCCGTCAGACTTTTTTCAAGTCCATTCTTCCTTGGGATTTTTCCTGGGTGCGCACCATCTTGCGCAAAGTCACCCTTACCCGTTTTCCTTGTTTCCAACATGAAGGGGGTTTTCCTTTCCATCACTTTGTGTGGCCGGTGCTTCAATGAAGCCGTGACTGCGAACGATGCCGCCATGCGGACGAAATCGGCAAAGTCCTTGCCCACAAAGTCTCCCGAATGGCTTGGAGAAATGTTCTGCCGGGATAGCTCAACGGACAGAGCACCCGACCGGCAATTGGGAGACCCGGGTTCGATTCCCGGTCCCGTCAGACTTTTTTCAAGTCCATTCTTCCTTGGGATTTTTCCTGGGTGCGCACCATCTTGCGCAAAGTCACCCTTACCCGTTTTCCTTGTTTCCAACATGAAGGGGGTTTTCCTTTCCATCACTTTGTGTGGCCGGTGCTTCAATGAAGCCGTGACTGCGAACGATGCCGCCATGCGGACGAAATCGCAAAAGTCCTTGCCCACAAAGTCTCCCGAATGGCTTGGAGAAATGTTCTGCCGGGATAGCTCAACGGACAGAGCACCCGACCGGCAATTGGGAGACCCGGGTTCGATTCCCGGTCCCGTCAGACTTTTTTCAAGTCCATTCTTCCTTGGGATTTTTCCTGGGTGCGCACCATCTTGCGCAAAGTCACCCTTACCCGTTTTTCATCCCAGAAAGCTATTATATATTTTAGCTACCTTTTAAGGACATTTTTTCCCGGAGTTTAGCGACTTATTAGCTACTTTTCAGCGTGCATCTGGCGACATTTCCAAAAATAAATTGGCATCTATGTGTACATCTAGTGAGGCTGATGTCGGATTTTCACACATTTCAGCTGCCTCCATTGGATTTTATGTGCAAGTAGTCATCAAAGGGCAGGCGGGAACGATCTCCAGCATTCACCAACTCGGGAAGAACTGTCGCCGTGAACTGTCAACTTGCGATACCAGGACCAGCGGCTGACTTGCTCACTCGCGTTCTCTCTCTCTCTCTTCCAATCACACAGCTCTCTCACTCTCGCATTCGCTCCGCAGCGGTATCATGTATCCTAAGCATCCGCCCCCTCCCCCTCCCTCACTCGTGCTACACATACAAAGGCACTCTCATTTCAGAGACATTCCTTCTCAATTATTTATTTTCACGAAATGTCAAGGGCGCGATTTCTATTCTAGGATTAGAATTCTAGGAAGCGACAAGGGTGAATTCATGCCAATCCTTTCGGTGGCCCTTTGAGGAGGGATGGAAAAGTACGATCCTCACTTCCTCAGTGGGAGTGGAAGGAATTTCGACATCCGCACTCGAGGACCATCTGAGTGCGGAGAAAGGGTTTACGCGGTGTCAAAAAGGGAATTTATTGCGGGTTATAACTAGGGCTTTCGAATTCGCTTAATTGGACACCCCGGTAAATGCCGATATGGCCACGACTCGTTTAATTGGATCCGGGAATTCACCTGAGATTTCAAAAAAATATCGCCGGAATTTTAGCTCTAAAGTTATCATTTTTACTTAATCGGAGACGGTATTGACCCTCCCCTATTAAAGTAGTTAGGCTGGATTGGAAACAGCTGCGTAATATTCTATAATACAATCGTTTATTCTATTTCTTTCTTTTGAACATTCATTCACCCGCGCGAAGTGTGATTTTAAGCATTTAATTGAATAATTTGTAATATTATGCTAAACCTTTTGACACATTTCAAATCAGTCGTATACTAATACCTTAATATATTAAATATTTTGGAATGAATACCTTTGGATTAAATACTTTGTAATTCTCAGTCATTAAATAAATTCTGTAATTAGTTCTAAAATCATCGTTTATAATATTTATTAAAATGGATGTAATTGGGATTAGATTGGAGATGTATCCATTATAAAAGTTATCATTATTATTATTAATTTTTTTGGATTCATATTACGTGATTTTAGTAATGTGATCCCAAAGAAAGGGTTCATATTACGTGAAAAGTGGTTAAATGGAGTAAGAATGGACGAGGAAGTCTCAAACTCGCCCTTCAGTAAATACGTTGTATTATCATTATCATCATGATTTCAGTCAAAATGTTATACGTTTTAATTACCTCCCGGGAAAGTTGAATCAGAAATTCAATTAACAATTAAAATTAACGATTAAATTTCGTGGAAGATCGAAAACCCAGGTTATAACCGGCATTAAAACACAAAACAGTCATCTGAACTTACATAAAAGGGAAATATTTGAAACAGACTTCGCATCCTCTTGGGCATATTTATGGCGTCCTTGACATTTCACACATTTTACATAGGAACTAAGAATGGACTATAGCCTATTTAGATAAAACGTTCACAAAAGCCTGCTATAAAGTGCACACATATTGCGAGATATGTATTCTACTTACAAATTGCTTTCCTCTATTTTTATAAAATGCTTTCAAGAACAGTAAAAGTACTTCATGTAATATAGCATATACAACACTTCATTAGAGGCTCTAAGACAGAGACCGTGAGGGAGACCAAGAGAAATACGTACTTACTTACAATTCTAATCAATGTGTAAGAATGCTACATCTTTTTCTAAATCTAGGCTATCTTCACTTTAAAGGAGTTTGTAATAATGGTATAAAGGCTTTGGTAAGATTTAAAACAAGACATTTTAATCCTTGTACCTAGAATTATAAATAATCTCATACATTACGTCCATGCAAAGTTGAAAGTCAGATGCAGTATGCAATCTATGGAAATTTCTGTAAACTATTGGCTATGTATTACTCGATTGTCATTACTCACGGGCTTGAATGCTCCACCGACACCAAAAAAACAGAAATTATCAAAGTATTGATCACATCAGCATGACACAAGTAAATCATTCCACACATGTTGGAACTGTACATTTATTTAAACAGTACGATTCAAATTTCGATTACTCGTAGACGGTGCTATACGTAATTTATATTCTAAGAAGGCGCCGATTGGAAAAAAGATTCGTGAGCGCTTTCAAATAAACGTTCGATGTAATGACGAGCGATTTATGATGTTAAAGATGTTGATGGCTGTAATTAAGGCGATTTCCATGAAATTCAGAGATTAGAACCGTAACAGTAAATGAACGCGACCTAATAGCAAAACATTTAGACACCATTCGTTTGAAACTTGTATCTAAAATAATGCACGTTCCATGATTTAAATTTTTTAGATGCATCGTTAATTTTGCAAGTAACGTAGAATTAGATTTAGCAGTATTATGTAAAACGTTGAAAATTAACACAGTTATATTTAATGACAATTTATGAGTGAATGAGGCATAAGTTAATACAGATTAATATCCCAAAGTAGGCGCGTAAAACCAAAGATATGCATTCAAACCAATTCAGACTCAGCCACGAACAATTATACGCCTGGTTTATTTTAACTTAGTATTATAAGTGTTTTGGAAACACTTTCTGGATCTCTTTAATTTTGTATTAAATCCGTTATAAGGATGGTATTTCAAGGCAGCATAATTGCTTCGTGGCTATATTAAGAATATTAACTGTTATATATTATAATAATTTATGAGTACACTCATGACATATGAGATTGATTAGTAACTCATGATGTTTCGAAATAATGTTAATTTGACTCGCTTGTGTTTACGGCAGAGCGGAAATGCACGACTCTTTTAAAATTGACGATCACTACTATCGCACCGTATCTTGTGGACGTATGCATAAAATGTACGTGCGATGTAGCGACGAAATAGCTACGCCTATCTTCGACTTGTGTGTATGTAAGATAACACTTGCAGCCTTTACCAAGTTATCCTGGACACAGACGTCACGCACAAAGTTGACGTGTGTTAGGTTGCATAACTCCAGGCGTGGAGCTGAAAGCTCCATTACTCCGCTAATTGGGCAATTAAACCCTCATTAAAGTTTGAACTTCAGAGACCTTGGCTGAAATCGACGATCGAAAACATAAAGAACGGGAACGGATTTTGTAGAGGCCGCATAATTCTAAAATACGAAGAATCCTATATTTTCGACCTCAAAATTACTCAAAACACCCATTACGCACAACTAACTTCATTCAGTTGAGCGCTAATTTTTCAGAACTTTAGTCTTAAGTTCTACTGAAGATATAACTGTTGGTAATCTGCATAATGTTATGAGGAGTGAATATTCATCGCAAGCCAGATTGACATTCGGCTTTCCCCAGGCAATCACACGACATTTAAATATGATCCTTTCAAGCTCTTTCCTCTTTGGTTCAACTAAATAATTCAGGTATCGAAGAAAAATTGAGCCTGAAATCGTTGTCGAACGAGAACTGACACTGTGTTTAAATAACATTTTGAGCGGTTCAATTATACCATTAAGTTCATCATTACAAAGTTATTCCACAGCCACCATGTTATGATGTAAATACTGATGAATTTTTAAGTAATACGAGAAAAATATAGAATCAACTGTTTGGGCCGTGACTTCGTAGTAGAAATCCATGAAGAACAAGGTGAAATCGAATTTTTACAAGCCCTCCCTGATGGTGTGGGTCATCTTTGTGACTCCATGAGTTGAAACCATAGTTGTCATGCAATAAACATCGTGGTTTGTGAAAGTTCGAGTTTTCCTAGTTTATTCAAGAAAAATATGTTTTTGCGCTCATGTGTAACTGCAAGCATTGTGTGGAAAGAAGTATTCACGATATTTATCGATTTGGGACAATTTATAAACGATCTTTCAATGGACTCACTTAATTTGAGGAGAAAAATAATTTAATTGATAATCAATGACGAATTGACGACCGACAGCACTGAAAACAAACTCGATGACAAGAACTAACGTGAGCTTGTTATATTATAAATCACCCAAACACGTTTCCTATCTTCCAAGACGTTAATGTTCTACTAAGATCAATCATTACGCATCATCACTGTGCATATAAAACTTGGGTAGATGTTAACGATAATTTTACGGCGAATAAACGCCAACATTCTCATTTAACTGATGAGGGAGCAGCATCAACTTGCATCGCTCCACTTTAAGAACTTAATTCCTTCCGTTATAAAGAGAGGAAATAAATGAGCGCTATTTATCGGGAATCGAAATAACGCGGGATATCTGGTCTGGCCTCCTGCGTCGGAGTGTTTGCTCAGTGAATACGGTCAGTGGCAGGGCGCCAAACTAATCATCATTCATCCTTCATTCAAGCCTCCGTACTTTCCTCGCCTTCTTTTACTCGCTCGGGCACTTAGAGAAACCATCAGAGGCGAAAGCATTAAATTCCGAGCTGACAGCGACTAGGTCCAGTGCGATTCGCCTCCGGATATCCACGAGGACAAACAAAGCGAATAAATACCGCCCTCCGACTGTGGATTTGAACAGAGAGAGGGAAGAGAGTGGGATATTCCGTTTCAAAGAATCGGTGTATTTACTCTGAGGAAAGAGCTCCAAAAGTTGGTTCCATGAGGTCTGAATGAAATTCAGAATGATTTCGATCGGGCAGCTGAGCGGTTGGTAGCTCTCGTCAATGCGGGAGTCCTATTGAAGTAAAGAAAGAGAGAAAAAAGACGAAATACCTCCTCGGAATTCGTAAGAAGCTTTTGAGAATCTCACGCTTTAAGTTCAATGTTTCGAATGCAATCTCTTGATCTCGATTTTTAAATAATTTTTGGTTGGAACTCGCTGTATTCCGCTATTCTTCCCTCGTTGATTGTAATCACATTTTATAAATAACTTCTGGCCGTACTTCGTGGAAAGCCATCTAGTGAATAAGGAAAGACTTCGTATTTTTCCACACAATATATTTGGACAACTAGTTTCGGCTACTCGCCATCATCGGGTCCATCATAGGACCCGATGATGGCGAGTAGCCGAAACTAGTCGTCCAAATATATTGTGTGGAAAAATGCGAAGTCTTTCCTTATTCTCTCGTAATCAAATTTGTTTGAATTCGGTAAAGAAGGTTTGAATACGATTTTAACTTGGTCTAATTCAGGAGAAAAAATACTGCGATCCTTTAAAGATGTTTTCCCCATTCCCCGAATTGAATATCGATGTTTTAAATATCAAATTCGTCATTATAAACAATACCGGAGGGTAAGGTATGTAACGTTTTATGATTCTAGTACAAAATTAGTGATACATTTAAGAGGATGCAGAATCAAAAAGTGTTTTCCTGTGATTTCTGTGGATACGTCGTATTTGCTTATTATAGGCTAGTAAAATATATGTATAAAACGATAAACAAATTCATCTTCCAGTGGTGAAGACTTAAGCTATTTGCTATTCGGACGCCTAATTCCCTGCGATATTTAATAAAATTAAGTCAGAACGGAGATGCTAAAGTTTCGTGCTTAGTAAGTCACTATCAACGATAACATCTTATAATTTAAGTACTTTACCTTTTTCTATGCTTTGGAACTCTAAATTACGAGTTTTTTTATTTTCTTCGCAAAATAATTATTTGTAATCATCGTAAGTTCATGGAAAACAGATGAAATAAACTCATGTAGTTTTATATACATTGATCAAACTCCTAAAGAATCGAGTTCGATATTTTCACTCTTTAGCCTATCTCTCTATTCGCATCTTCAGTAGCACATGGATGAGATGGGATTTTATGCACTTATTTAATTTATGAATAATTACATCTGCAGCTGAATTAGGATGGCAATGGATCATTAACAAATAGTTCGCCCTATTCTCCTGACTTTGGCCAGTAATTCCATTCCAACAGGATGAAACATTTATATGTTAATAGGATAAAGGTAGAATGAAGGATGGGAATCCACAGGTGCAATATTCACGTCTCCTCAAAAAATATCTGTTAGCCATTTCCGTCCGGAGTCATGATCCAAAGTGGTCTATTAGACGCAAATGTGCAATATATACTTCTCTTTCCCAGAGTACTGGCGGTCGTATTTTTATAAGAGACGTCGTTCATGAAGTACATGCATTGGAAAAGCTCTTCAGGGTAGTATTTGTTTTATATAAACACATAGTTATATGAAACATATCCCCCATAAATTTGTATAATATATGTTGGGAAATATTCGAGTTTGGTTGTGTAGATTCAGTTGGGCATGTTTGGTTTCAGTGACGTAATAATTGCGAAAATAAAATTCGACTGCCTTTAGCGTGTACACTCTTTAGTTCTTTGCTTTATTCTTTTTTATGTGAAATACGCAGACTGAGACTGTCAGTTAAATTAGCACTCCGAAAATGCGCATTTATTCGTAACTGGACTTCCTCCAGAAACGTTCCCCACAGGTGCAATTGAGGTTTAATAAATTGAGTACACAGTTAAAAGTAGGTAATAAAATGATGATGTTTAATAATTTTAGTACATAGTTAAAAGAAGGTAAGAAAATGCTGATATTTTATCTGCTGTAAATCAAAATTTTATATAGTCAAATAAATTATATCATATGGTACATTCTGTACCATGGAACAAGTTTTGACTAGAGATTAATCCATTTGTATTCGACGCATTAGCTACTCAGTCAAAGGGATGCTGTGTTAGGATTTTTTTACCGTTTGCAATAGTCGTAGAATCTCTACAGTTAATTCTACTCCTCACCCAATATTAAAACAAATAAGTGTTTCAGATTTAAGTGTAAAACTATCACATAACAATAATGATTTAAACGCCGCATGTTACTAGCGACCTAGAATCATTAAGTAAATGAACCAGGAAGGGATTTCTCTCCCTGAAGATGCTAGCTTGCTATTGAACCATTCCGTATTAAAATCAGTCTGTGGCATGCCACGAATTAACGTCTTCCCACCCTGAGTTCATTGAATCGCGTAAAGTAAGTTATGAAAGGAAGGTGAATCATATGAGACGTGAAGGGTGAAAGAAAACGGTTAGGTGAAGCATTCGGTCGGGATCAAGGGCCTTAAATTATTAATAACTCTATTAACCGTTTCCGACGTCAAAAACCCTGACAGATCTGCCCTATCAAGCTTAGAGTTCTCTCAGTCGCCAATTAAAAGAGAGATATTTTAAATCCAGAGCCAGAGGTTTCGGCTTCTGCTAAAAATAAAGCTTCAGAAATATCCTTCTTTTGAGAGCAAATTCTGAGGAGGAAAAGCCTTCGAAAATGTTACGCGAGCAACTGTTGTAATTGAGAGTAAATTTGAGTGCATAAATATGAAATTGTATGTGCACGCCGTAGAACAACAAGAAACGCAGCAATGTGCTACGAGTAATTATATAGGTATATAAGCGAATAATATTCGAGTTTTTCGGCAATTTTTAAGGTCGAGTTTAAGGGGTCGACTTTTTTATAGATAGTGCTTTTTCAAGTAAAAGATTCTTATATATATTCTAAATTCTATAATTAATATAACAAAAAAATGTGTAAACAGCATGGAAAGTTAGAGAAAAGAAAATATGGCAAGATTAATTTAGACTGAAGAAGACCTACTGTTGCAAAGGCTAAACCTTTGATAATAACAAAAACGTGTGGCAAACGTTGCAAGTCTGTGTAATTAAAATTTTCTTTGTATTTCCTGCTTTCTCTGGATATGTTAACAGAACATTGTGTCAACAATTTAGCAGCCAGAAAGTGTAGGGCAAGCTATACATGTAACGATATGCTATGACAGACTGTAGATATGTAAAGACACGCATAAATATCGATTTTCATTGGAGGTACGTGGAAAATTCTGGATATGGAAATAAATAAATAAATTTTGTGGCCACGAATTAGGGAGCTGAATATTATCTGAGATCGATTACTATTTGGGCATGTGCAGTAAGTTGAGAAATGTATTGTTTAATGAAGAATTAAGAAATAGTGCATACTGTTCGACTTTTAAATAGGCAATAGTTCCAAACTTTGCCAATACGTATAAAACGTCAGCTATATAACATCGGTGTGGGCCGCAATCAGTATAGAATCGCAACCAGGGTTATAAAGGAAATTATTAACGCCGATGACGGCAAAGTATGATTTAAGAAGCAATTACAACGTATACAAAGATAAATAATAAATATAACGTAATAAAGATAACGTTATAACGTATAAAAAAAAATAACGTAATAAAGATTGAAGCATGTGTCTGAAAAATTAAGCGCATACATCCCGATTTTATTAAGGAAGATTCATCGTGTTATAAATATTAAGAAAGGTGATTGTGGTGATAGGAAATGTTGCTCTCCTTAAGTTAAGCAGGACATATCCCCTTTCGCACCCTGATTTATACCCTGTATTAAACTATTGCTGGATTATTCCAAAATATCACGGATTTAACGAGCTGGAGAAGTCAGCGCGAAGAATATGAACGAACTCTGCCAAGCATAGCACCCTACGGAGCAGACGTTGCCAATCTTTTGACGCAGACATAATTCACAAACAATTGAAGGCGGTCGGGTCAAGAAAAGAATGGGTTGCGTAAAGAATGCTCCGCCTGCCGGCGTAATTCTTTAGCACTCTGCGCTTTAAATCCAGTTGTTATGATATTCCATAGTTGCATATAGTTATTTTCGTTGGCGCAAGTACTTTCGTAACGCTACGACTTCTTGTACAAACTTCTTTTGTCTCTCGCGTTTTTAAAAGTAAATAAGACTATATCGGAGTTCATCTGCCTATATCTCGAGGTAAACTTTCATGAATTTATTATGAAAAGTAGCAAAGCATGTAAAATGAGAGATAAAAATCAATGTGATAGTAAAATAATGAAGGATTAACGAAAGCTTACGTTGTTTACAAATTGAAGGCTCATTCCCAAAGATATACTTAACAGCATTGTTTACGTGTAATATATAAATATACTCAGAGTTATAGCTAATGAATAAATATGTTCAGTTTTTAGTTCCAATAAGGTAGTAGAACAAGCTACAATGAATATGAAGTACCGAAAATAATATGGATTTCCTATAAATAATTTCTTACAAAATTACGTCATGGCTTCAGCTGACTTTTTTCAGTAATTTACTCTCTCTCGTTTAAATCTAGGAATGCTTCTCTAGATACGCAAGTGTCTTTCATCTTTTCCAACGAGTTCTTGGTTTCGGAGTAGTTTATGGGGTATTACGTTTGAGTTTTGAGAAATCATCCTCGACTGGAAAGATTTTCTCTATAAAAGAGATACTTTAACGAGGAAGTAAAACGGAGGAAGGTGAAGGACAGACCATAAAGGAAAACACTTTGAGGTAGAACAATAGGTGGGAGTGGATTCGGAACAATAGGCCATTGTGATTGAAATGTGAGAGTTTTTATGGATCACTCTACTTGAAAAATGTCCATCCTAAGCGTGAGCTATTATTCTCTGCGAAAAAGGTGAAATGTTGACACTCAATACTCCGAAAAAGCTGACGATTAATCTACTGATTATTCTGTAGATAAATTAAACTTCCTTAAACAGCTGAAAATTTGAATTTAGAGTTATATAATATTGTTAAACATTTTTGGTTGCACTTCTGTTCAAATAATATTTTCATTCATGTAAACTTGATTCGTTACCTTTCTGCAGGTATAACTGTGTCTCGAATAATTAGGCCATAGCGTCTGCAGCGAGTCTATTCCTTCGATGTCATTGACATCATCGACTCGAGATACAAGATAGAATAAGTTCCAGAGTGATAGTTACATTACTCTCGCATCAGAATGTGTTCAAAGACTCTTGGCAGATATACTTAGTTGATTACTAACTGTAAACAGATCCGTTACGATGGCGGCAGCGAAATAGTGCTACTGCTGCCTTCTATATTCGAAAAGGAGGGCCATTGTTTAATTAAATTAGTTTTTGTAAGGATTTTAGTTACATTTAATGTCTTAAGCCTTATCATTTCGTGTTCCGAGTACATGAAAAAGTATTATTAATTAACAGCTTCTCCAACTCACTCCATGTTTGGATTAGTATTGCAGTACGAAGTTATGAATGCTTGAGTTCTGAATTATAGAAAATGGACAATTGTGGGACCATATTTGTCTGTCTCAATCTGAATCGAATCACTGCATAAAAAATTATAATTTAACACTATAATCATCTTCTCTTCATCATGTACGGGTATGAAACCTTCGTTAAAAAAAGTTCCACTGATAATTCTGTAGATTGGGAGGGGAAAGATGAAGTAAGTTACTGAGATAAAATACGTGATTAAACGGGATAAAAGGATGTTTACTATTTCCGTAATTAGTAGAATCAACTATTCCACATCAAATCAGAGCCAAGAAATATTTAGTGTCAGGACTCTTACAACTGCAACTCAGAAATGTTACATTTCTACTGGAAACGACAAAGAACAAAAGCTGCTTTGTTTAATGCATGTTCGGTATATTACATACGTACACCCTGGGATGTTGTAGAAAAGCGGAAAAAATTATCCTTATGTCCGGAGTCTCATTTTCCTTTGTGCTAATATTCTATCTTTTCTTTTATCTTAAAAGGGCAAGTAACCTGCTGTTTTTCTCACTTAAGGACATGATCTGTTTGCGATCGCTTAAAGGCTACCAAAGATGCGAAGTGGACGTGGGAGCTACGCAGGCGATTGAACATGGTCTCCTCAATTTTGACAGGAATTTAGCCTATTTAGCTAATTTAGCTCTATTCTACCTAGGAAAAATCGACATACATCGAATATCGAATGCAGCATTAACAGCCACACGATATATGCTCAAATACCGTCGCGAAATCGCCATTCTTTGGAAGTCCTCCACTAAGAGCATTTTATCCAACTCCGTATGAGTGACGAAGGTATTATATGGTGCGAGTACCGTTAACGTTAAATTAAGAACATAGCTGTCTGTCCTACCTAGTGGCATATCTTGAAGGTTAGCGTTTTAAAACTGCATGCGAGAGTGGACAACACAATACATGCTCAAAAACCAGTTAGGAAAGCACTATTCATTACAAGTCCTCCGTAAAGAGAAACTTCCTCAAGTCAGCCCAAGTCTTAAGGCCGAAACCAAATAAACATCGCGTGATGGAGGAATGCACGGGCGACAATAGCCGCAGCAGAGCCATCTCTCTTCGCCCGAGCGAGAGCAGACTTAGAAATCGAAAATAAAACGCCCCAGTTATTATGCAGGACGACCTTCACCTCGATTGCCAGCGCACCGCTTATCCTTCCGCCCCACTGCCGACTTACAATCGCATCGCCGATTGCTGCATACGGATGGAACACTCCACGCTGGGCGGCAGGTAAACAATGGCGACGTATCGCTACTTTCGGTCGCTGCCCACAGAGGGAAGCCCTAACGGTCGGGAGCAGACGACGACGGAAATAGAGTGTGAGTGCCACGGTCCCCAGAGGCGGGCGAACTTGGGGGGGGGGGGTGCCGCAGACCCAATTCGGATATTTATACGGCCGCCAGTCGGGGTTAACGAGCGGGACATTCGTCGCTCTGCCGGCGCTACCCTTTTTAACTCCCGCCGGCTTCTCTGTCTTCGGAAGCCGCCACGAGAGGGCATCCTTCGTGAGATAAGGGCGTAAAGACTATTCGGGACGAGTGGCGGAGTCGAACGATATTGCGGCCTCTGTAACGTCACCGCCCGGATTTCCCGCCCTCCTGCCAACTGATTCCTCCCCTTCCGCTTCCTTTAAACTCCTCTTTTCCACAGTTTGGATCCAGAATTTTCGGTTCAACTTCCATATTATTTCCGTGGAGAACTCGAAATGTTGCGTGCTGTGCTTTCGTGCGTGTTCTATTGATAAAAGCCCACGTTCTCGGACAACTCTGACCCTCGCTCTCTGCGTTTCATAATCCTCCCAGTGTTCCTTCTCAAAATTTGCCCCGATTAGTAGGTTTCCGGTCTAGTATCTGGGATGGATCGCTTTCGTAGATAAACTGCTTGCTTCTCCAATGTTTTCGTATTGGAGTGTATTTTTCGCGGTTACTTCTCAAACAATGAGGGTGCATCAATGGCTCCTTTGTACTTGCAGGAATCACTTCGGACAGTGAACATGTGAGCTTCATGGTGTAGCAAACAAAGGGGTAACTTCTGATAACAGAAAGTGGCATGAATCCCTCAAACTAATAAGTTTGGGAAAATAGATGAATTTTCAAATAATACAATTCATATTAATTATAGAATTATCAATTTAACTGACTTTAGTAAAATATTTAGGACATCGCCAACAATGTTGTACTTAAATTGAAAATATGATTAAGTATATTATACGACTGTTTCAACTGATTTAGCGTAACAATAAGTGACGACTATAGGGTTAACTATGTCTCATTAATTGCCAAAGAATAAAGAAATATTAAATAAATTCTTGATGCGTAACAGCAATCGAGAGCAATCGACGCCTGTTGTTGAAATGTTAGTTTAAATGGTCACAATTGCAACGACGAATAAATTTTTCATTCATAACAAAAGTGGTGTCGATCAAGCTGAATTGAAGTCACTCAATCGAAATCAAATATTCAAACCTTGACACTAAGCGAAGACTGCCTCGAAGAAAGTGTCATATAGCCCTTGTCTTTCTGCCCTTTCGTAACAAAAGACTCAGGTTTAAGGATCCTAAACTGAAAATCAGTTATCAAATCCTCGAATGTTTTCTCACTCTACATAATACCCTATGGATCAAAATTGAAGCCTTCATGAACCGAAAATTATGGATCTGGTAAAATTACATCGCTTGACCACTGATTTTTACCTATAAACTGAATTTACCTTGAGCCGTGGACAAAAATACTTCGTTATCATACTTGTCAGTACAGTTGACTATTATTAGAATATTTTGCAATAGTCAAATTTAAAATATCAAACTTGAAAATTCATTCATCTTCCAAAGCAGGTACGTGTACAAGCATTAGGACTGGGAAGAGAGCAAACAATAAATCCTTGTAATACCAAGACAACCTATACAGGATATAAAAACTTTCGTAAAGCAAAGTATAAGGTTCTCCTTACTAAAAGTTAAATTGAATGAAAAATAATTATTTATAAATCTAATAAGAAGCGTTTCTCATCTCCGCATACACTCATATATATTTGATTTATTGTTAACGTTAACGGTTACAACTATCGGTCATCAGATGTTAAGTATTCGTGATGGAACCCAAGATCTTTTGATCAGCAAAATGTTTTGAAAGGTTTGACAAATCACGATCTTATATGCAGTTTATCTTCTCTCCACCAAAAGTGATGATCTGTCATCTCCGCGCAATATTTCCCATGGGTGGGCGGATCAAAGGAGAGGGAACTTTACGTGTGCTTCCAATCTTACTCAACTGTCTTAATCTGTTTCGCGTTTTTTTAATCGTCACTCCATTCCTGGAATATTCATAAATTACCTATAATTACTCTTTACCGTCACCTTCTTCATACCATGATTATTCTATCCGAAACGTGGCTCTTAGCATCCCAAAAATGTGTTTCGATAACTAATACACATGAATTAAATATGGTTTCGTAATGAGAATAAAGTTAATTAATAATTGACGCATATTTTATTGATTTTATTTTATTTATTTGATTTGTTTAATGGAATGAGGCGTCAGTCCTAGTGCTGAATGGAAGGAACACCTATCAGATAACGAATTTGTTATCCTTACGAATCAACTACATTACGTACATCCTTACGAATCGATACATTAAGTATCAAAATTATCGAAGTTTCTCATTCCTTATAAATCCTCCGTAAGACTGGAAGAAGTTTAAATAGCCAAGTTGAGACATTTCTGCTGATTTTCAATAAATACTATTTCTAACCTAAATAGAATACACTACTATCTTTTCATACAGCAATTTCCGCAATTGAATTCTTGAAATAACATACTCTTTTTTAAAGAGAAATTATGCTATTTTAAGAAGTTACGAAGAAGAAAACGAAAACCTGTCATTGTTCTCACGAATGACAAGGAATAAGGTCCACATGATTTCGAAAAAAATCTTTCTCTTGCCCTAAATATAATCTGAGGCAGGGCACAAGAAATGGTTTTAAAAAGAAAAGTAATATTTTTCCGGTTAGACCGGTCCGAAGAGGCTTATTTTCGTATCTAATCGTGAATCCAATATCATCCTAAAATAAATACTTATATATGCCAGCGCGTATTCTCCGTCGGCATTTAATATTCATCCCGAGGAATCATTCGCTGCTTGTTCCTTCGCTAATAATAGAGGCCTTATTCTCCTCGACTTATAGATCCTCATTCACTCCCTCATCGGCCTACTGTCTCCATCTATCGGATGAAATGCCAACTCTTTTGGGGGCTTCCCCCTTGCGATCGTTTTAAGTGGTCGTGTATTTTTTCTCAACTCGGTGGTCGTCCTTTGATCTGCTTTTTCTAGCCTGAGGAGGAAACATTTAGTAACAGATTCGATACATCGAAGCCATCGATATGTAAAGATCGCTTTACTCGCTAATATGAATCTGATTATTAAATTTTTGAGTTTCCACTGAAACGCGAAAATTTTGCCTCTTGCAGATATAACATTTCTGTATCTCCTTCTCCTACAAATTCTTTTTCTCTACGATTTGATATAAACTACCACTATTTGGCGTGCCGCCCTGGAAGTGTAATGAATAAGTTCCCTCGCTTTTTCTCAAAAGAAATTACATACGAGAAGGTAATCGTATTTCCTGATAGCTATGCTGTATAAGAAATGTTTCGAAATATTCATCGATTCGGAAGTTTTACATGTGGTAGATGACCTTGTAATTCCTATAAACAATGATTGTGATCTTGGAGAGGCACCGAAAAAACGTTACAAGGAATAAATCGCTAAAATGGATACCTTTTATACTAGTGTTTAATCATATATAGTAGGTATACAGATTCAAATACAAAATTTCAATGAAAAAATCTAGTGTCGACCTATATACGAGAAAAGAACAAGGGTCATCCAGAAATTTCTACCCGTTTCGAAATCAAAACTTCGAAAATTATCTTTAGATGATGTTTTACATGTAAAACGTATACTTATTCGAAAAATTATTTCACTGTTTTCATAAATAATATTTACTTATATTTTAATGAAATTAATAAATCAATCTTAAATTAATTAGTTGAAAATAATTTTCATTTCCTTTAACATACCTCTGTGGTCTAAAATGACCGTAAAAATGACCGTATGTGAATTGCCCTTATACAATTAATAGCATAAAATATGATTAAAGTTTCTAATGGGAGGTCAAGATGAAATATATCGATCATACGAGTGAAAAAAATCGAGAGAACGACTTCATAGTATCTAAAGCTCGCAAAAACATCGTCAGAAGGTCTTATTTCTTGATTTATTCGAAATTATTGTTAACTAATACAACTCAAAGTTGTTATTAAAAATGTTAAATTACATCTCTTTTGGTCCAGATGAAAATGTAATTTTTTAATAGTCAACACGTTATAATTAAAATTATTCCACTAGAAGTAGCTTTGCAATATTTAATATTTACGGAAAAACTTTGCTCGGCGTATACACGAAATACGTAAAAAGCGGAAATTTTACGTTAAAATTCGGGGGGTCGACCAATACACGAGATCGACCTATACACGTTATCAACCTATGCACGATTATATACGGCAGTTACTTATTTTCGATCTTTCCGTAGGCATTAGAGAAGATAAGGTAGGAATGTCTGTGTTAATACACACCATGGTGACACTTGGGGTGAACATTTATATCTAAAACTACCCGAGATGATCTCACTGATGGTATTTATGTGTTTAAGTTGCTACCGAGGCCTACTTTAGGTTTGCTGAGTGCTGCGGGCTTCTGATTATCAAAATATCTAATGTTTCCCCATTTTTGGAAGAGCATATTACTCCTATACCTCCCGTAAGTCACGAAACTTCATTTTCAAGATCTTTTGTTGCCCTCGAAGACTTGGGTCATCTTATTACTTGCAGGTAGCCTTTCGAATTCTAAGAAATTGAAAAAGATTTATGCTCGCGTAGTAACTTCCTAGTGATGGATATACGTCCAAACGACTACGCATTCTTGTAAAGAGGGACGCAAAAAGAACCGAGCTCGGTCAGTGGATTCTTCGTTTACATGCACAAAATATTTATAATGTGATATTAAGTGAAAACAAGTCTTACTTTTGAAGAGAGAATTTGAACATGGTGATAACAGATTTGTGTGCTGTTTGTGAAAATAGCGGAAACTTCTCTTATGGAAATTCCCAAGGAGAAATGGGCATAAAAAAGTCTGGCGGAACCGAGACTCGAACCCGGGCCTCCCAATTGCAGGTTGGTTGGTTTTTCATGTCCATTTCTCCTTGGGAATTTCCTAGGTGCACGCCTTATCGTGACAAGTTACCTAAACCCTTTTCCTTCTCTTATGGAATATAGCGGAACAGAATTTTCATTTTAAGGAAGCTCCGGATAACTCATGATGATTGATTAATTCGATTCCCCATCATCTGGACGCAGGATCGTTCCCCCATTTGCAGTCGCCTATAGTTAGTATACATTTGCATTGGATCTCTCGGGCAGATTTTTTTTGAGTTAACTTCTCTCAAAGCAACACTCCGGAAGAGTGGGTAGTCCGAGTGATGGAGTCAAATTTGTAAATATCCTCGGGAGAAACTTCTGGTTAACCTTCAGTACAAGTAACTTAAATATAAGATAAGGAGGGCGGACGAAAACGCCGGAGGCGGAGGTTTCTCAAAGGAAACAGCTGCAGAAGTTTCCGAAGTCTGGACGGCGAATTGCTACATTTGAACCAACACCTGCCGCAAGTGGCATCTTGACTAAAGAATTTTGAGGTAAATCAGAGACAAAAGGTATACAAACTAAAATTTCTTAGGACGGCTGAATCTTAAGGGACTCGGTCCTCACTTGAGTTCTAGACATGCGGAAATTTTTACTTCTCAACAACTTTCTCTCTTGAAAAAACGTGTCTATCCACTCTATCTCTAACTCTCGATTTCGAGATGAATTGATGCCGTGGTTCGATATTTCCTTATTTTGAAAGCTAGCAAATATATCCGCAAAAGATCTGCGTTAGTTGCTGAAAATTTGTGTTGAACAATTTGGAATTAGCAGACGGTTGGCGTTTCACGTTTGACGTGCCTTCGCAGTCCATTCACATTATCTGCAGCAATTAAGGGAATTTTATACTACGGCGTTTCGAAGCCAATTCATAATAAGGCACACGATTGCAGGAGAAAATTTATATGAAGAAGGAGAAGTAAAATTCAAGAAGGCAGCGTAATAATTAAGAAGATTGGTATGGATTGTACTGGGAAAGAATATTCACATTATCATATCAGTCACATTCAGATTTTAAAGAAAAGTACTTTTTCGATTTGAAAATTGTAGAATTGTAAAATATAGAAAAATGTAGAATTTTCGATTGTAGAAATAGCGATGTGTAGACATTAGAATATAAGGATAGGTAATATATACGTTTAACAGAGACTTAGCGTAACATTTGTGTCTATGCCAGGGTAAAATCGTAAATACAGGTTTGGTGTTGCCAAGAAAACGGATTACGTTTGTTGATATGCACGCATTAGAAGAATTAATATACTGCTTTTGACTGCTAATATGATGTGTAGTCTCCAATATTCATATGATGCTAATACGATGGAAAAGTTTTTTTATGAATGATAAATAAAGGTAGGAAATAGAAAAAAAACAGAGTAACTTCTGAATTTTTAACGAATAATGAGAGGAGATTTCTAAAATGTCATCATTTGTCTGAGAATCAGTATTGAATTTAAGGTTTCGAAGGTATGGTAGAATTCTCTATCTATAATACTACTGAGCTCTGAGAAAAATCACTTTGATCTCAGTTAGCTCTTATTAGATCATAAAAAATTACATATAAATCGATGCTTGAATTTTATAATTATTGAGGGATATAAGCTCAGTGTATGCTACGGAATTCAGTTAATCGAATTCAACGCGGCTTGGTAGCTGATAAATTAATATTTCAAAACATAAGAAGTCGTAAATGAGAAACAAAACAATTTCTCATAATTTTTCCAAAACCCGAAAACGAGCTAACATCCTACTTTGCTACGAGCCTGTCATTTTCTAAACACCGACGACGGTGATGAGTTCATCTTTGACGTCTATGATCGCTGATAACCTTATTTGCGATTCGACCGTTGAGAGCGATGATACCAAAAGATACACGCGCGTACAAACGCAGGGTTCGGAACGTATAACCTTTTCTGATTCAGATGTCAGTTACCGACGTCCAGGACCGGCTGTAGCGTTTGAGGCATTTTCTCTAAATAGCAGATCGAAAGAGGCCCTTTGCGTCTCTAGAGAGTGATAAATGGGAGACAGAAAAGGCTGATCTGAATCAACGCGGAGTTATCAGATTCCACAGAGGTCAACATTCCCTCGGGATATTATCCAGTTGCCTATGGTTAGTAGGATTATATTCCCTATGCGAATTTGCCTTTTACCTATTATTTAGTTTTCAAAGGGCATATTTGATCTCTAATAGGAAGGGTAAGTGGAATGCAAGGATTATCCTCCATAATTCTGCGAGAGTGCCGACAATAGTAAAATAAATAACTCATCATGCTCATATTCGACCTATTCTGGAAACTACTGCGCGATTTGGAATCCAAATGATGCAGGATTAGTCTCAGATTTGGAGATGGCCCAACGTGGAGCGGCGTGGTTAGTTAGGCGAGATCTCAGCTTCGACAGATGTGTTGCGGCTATAATAAAGTCCCTCGAGTGGGATTCGCTTCAGGTGATGAGATCCCATTACCGACGGAAGCTATTCGAAAAATTCATCGTCTCAAAACTCGTTGATGGGGCAGCAGGGACGACTTTCAGCAATCAGAATCTCTAAGCACAAGAACCTCTTTGAGGCCCTATCAAGAGAATATTCATCTTAAAAAAAAGACAAAACGTCCTTTTCTGGGGCCCCCCCAAAGGAGATACCCTCAGCTTGCGCCTTTGTGAGCCTAAAAGCAAATCCGCCCCCGTGAGGCAGTTACTGCGAGAAGGGACTCCCGGATAGCCAAGTGGGCAACGCATTCGACTTCATTGAAAGCGGTCCCGGGTTCGATTCCTGGTGGGGGCCTGCGTGCGCAAAACCTCTGCTGTCGAAGCACTTTTAACAATACTACTACTACTAAAAGTTAGTACAAGGAACGTAGGGAAACATTATTCTCCATTACTAGGAAATAATCGTCCGGAAGGAGAATTACTTCCGGTTGTTTATTTCCAGAAAGCATCAGAGAAACTAACAGCTAAAAAACATATTCCAGCCAAAAATATTCCTTACTATAATTAAACTTTATGACATCAGTAAAGACTATTAAAATTAAATATATGACGAATAAATATATTCTCAAGGAACTCAGTCTCGAAAAACCATTGCTATGCTATCCTTCAAACGTAAGGGCACGTGGTTTACTATATGATATCGTATAACTCAAATTACATGGCTATTCAATCAATTCAAGCTATCAGTGAAATAGATTACAAAAATATTATCCGTTATCTCACTCTGGGTGGTACCATTACTCGGATTCTACTGTTTTCTCGAATGGTATTTGATTGTCGTTTCCAACATGTTGACTGTTGGGGAATGAGTGACAGAAGTAAATGTAACGATATTGATAGAACCAACCGCTAAAAACTTTAGTCAAGAATCAAGAGTGTTACATATGTTGGTGTTGTGAATGGTGAATGTTACAATAATGTCGCAAGAGAGTTAAATAGATTCGAGAAGGTTCCATCACCGTAATAAGCCAAAATTCTTCAAGAAATGTTAATCCCAAAAAGAGGACTTCATATGTGATTGATAACAGGGTTTAAACGTGTATAAAAAGCTGGAAATGTCAGTTAATCAATGATCTGCTTCGTGGGGACCTCTGCTCTTGATACCAGAAAGGATAACTTCGGCTCTCGTTCCGAGGGCACGGGGCTCTATTAGATCAATTGTAATGACATCGAAACAAAGGGCGCCAAATAGTCCGTCCTCAATAATAAAACTTCCCGCTCCCGTCGCGCGGTGGCGACACCTTCGCGTCTCGGAGGTTGTCCCTTACTCACCGATCGTGGTCCAGCCGTGCATTAGGACGGGAGTTTGCCGGTCGCAAGAATAGCGAATGAAAATCACCCTCCACGCCTCCACACGTGGGAGTGTAGCGTTGAAACGTTCAGTAGGGAAGACGCGGGCGGGAAACCAAGCACTTCCGCCAGGACTGCGGCTCCACACACGCACTAAACAAACTCTTATCCGCCGACACCAGTATCCAGAAGGCAAAGAGGACCTCCGCCTCTCTCAAAAGTTCCTCAGGCGATTTTCGAGAGCGACCGCGGCAGGACGGGAAAAAAGAGGTTTTTATAAGACCGCCGTGTCACTGTCGCTCGCTCGATCCACAGGATGGCAAAAAACGTTGAAAGAGGCGGTTCATGACATTTTAATACCGTCCTGACGTCCTCTCAGAGTCTTCGCAAAGAGACGCCGCTCTCGAGGGCCGTTCGAGAGGGTCGAAGGGGGGACTCGAGGTCGAATGGAAGAGGACGACTATCGACCGGGCCGAGGACGCGCCTTCGACAAAGATCTCGCGGAACGGAGGAGATTCACGAGTGGAACAGCTTTGCGGCGGCGGGAAAAAGTTGTCATCCAGTGCGGGGGAGTGTTTCGGAGGCGGATTATGACGAAAGTGGCGAGTTGGCGGGAATTGGCAGCGATCGAAATGGGTCAGGGGAAAGGCTTGTTTACCGAGAGGGTAAATGAGCCTCCTTTGAGGTGAGCCGTATTACGCCGGTTGTGGAAGAATGGGAGAAATTGTAGCTGTGAGGAAATCCGTCTAAAAACGGAAGGAATGGAAGAGGAGGGAGATAAAATCTGGTCACGAAAGAGGTGGAAAAATCAGGAGCACGTGCTCGAGAATCGGTCAAATAGGACTGGATGGCATGGCGACCGCGTGGTAGAGGGGGGAGAAGGCGCGCGCTCGGTGGGCAAGTCGGGAAACGGAGGGGGAAAACACTGTAAACCGCAGGGAAACCGGAGAGTGAAGTCGTGAGGCGTGCTTGGAGAGACGTGAATCCGTGCTAGTGGCGAGATATCTCCCAGAGGACTGAAGTCTTGGCCAAGGTTTCCAACAGCTGAGGCGAGAAGTTTACGGAATGAGGAGTGGGAGAAGGAAAAGGGAAGACGAAGAGGAGGAAAGAGAGAGGAGAAAGAGGGGAGAGAAAGAGGGAGGAGAAAGCCGGAAGAGGAAGTCACCAAAGCATGTTGACGAGGAAAAGATCGAAGCGAAGGAGCGAATACTTGGCCGCAAAGTGGACGGGGGAAAAGGAGAAACGCGGGGAGGAGGAGCGAAAATGCGCGAAGATGAGAGGGGAGAGAAAAAAAACAAGAGATAGGGTTTGGGATGAATGCGGCAGTGTGTAGTGGGCGGGGATAGAGGGAGTGGGCTCGACAGATTTAATGGTAGGCGACATTGCGGGTAGGAGGAAATTCGGAGGCGTGCGAAATGGTGATAAACATTTTCCCGACTTTTTTCAAGTGTTCACAGAACCGTGAGATGCGCAATTTGTTCGCGGCGTGACGCAGGTGCACCTTTTCGTGATTTCCACGCATGAGGTCACCTGAAAGTGCGGGATTTTGTGCGGCTGTTCCATAATTCAAGGGATTGTCGCGCCCTGCTGATTTGATATATTTTTACGACTTTCGTATCCTCCCTTAGCTCATTTTCGCCCCTCTCTGATTGCGGACAGAAATATTAAGGCATAAAATATTATGGCATAAAATATTTTAAATGGCATTGCCCTTCCTTTCTCGTCTTTCATTCGCAACTTCGAAATCGTTTGTCCCTAATTCGAGGAATAGTTTAGTTCTCTATGCAAAAGATTAATATTTATAATAAAATTACAATATATTAATTAATATTTGAAGTCGCATTAACATTCCTTACTCGTCTTTAATTTGTAATGTCGAAGTTGTTTGTCCGTCATTCGAGGAGTAGTTTAGTTAACTATATATCAAATTAATGTTTATAATCAGGGTATATACTCACCCGTCCGATGTTTATATTTCAGAGGAATATTTGATTAACCTACGTATTGCACTTAAAAGAAATTACCTTGTATAATAATATATTTCTGAAATCGATGTACCGGAAATGCAACAGAAGGTGTTCCGTAGCGCGACAACGTATGCGTGATTAAATGGCGATGAGAGGTAAGAGACGACGATGAACATTACCTCCGGGGTTTGTAGGGTAATTCTTAACTATCTCAAATAGGCCCACTTAGATGTTGAAAATTTCATAGCACGGATATAATGCGGAATGTAGATCTAACCAAAGGGTGGTTTTATTTTTACGCAAGTATTTTAGAGGCACCGAGATACACCGAGAGATATCTAGTTCATATAAGCCTTACAAAATGGCCATGTTTATTTAAGCTTTTCATTATTATTGTATAGTGTTGTGGTTGTTATAAAGGTGCCTCGACAGTTCAGGCCATTTTTCTGTATAATGTTATTTAAAATTTACTTAAATTCACTCACTATTTACCCCTGATGAAGCTCTCTTGGAGGGAGAAAAAGGTATCGGGTTGAATCAGCCGATTTTTGTTATTGGTCACTCATCCGTCAGTGGTCACTTTCATTTTAATTTACTTGCTTGATTTTTCATATGCGATATTGCCACGATATGGGAAACCTATGGGAGAATTTGGTTATTCGAAATATTATTGGATTCGTTTTCAAAGATAATTTTTCAGAATTGTTGCCACGATAAGAGGTTGGGAAACTTATAGATTTGTCACTTTTAACGAGAGCGACGTCGTTTAAATATTGCTTTATAGAACGAGGGTCATTCAAAAAGTCCTACCTCTTTTTATAGTGCGACAATGGGCTTTTCGGGAAACATTTCAGCTCCCTACGTATATATAAGTATGCAGTTGATGTTATATTTTTGTTAAAATATTTGCTGAAAGGGTTTGCAGGATTTGGTTTTATACTTCAATCTCGAAACCGATTTAACCAGGATGTGTCGGCGGTCGCTTCAAAGAATAATAATAGAATTGGACTTCGATCCTAACTTAGCGTACACAAAAAAAATATCACGTATTTTTGCAACTAAAACGCACTCAATTTTATGGAGTCATGTGGAGCAAAAAAATAATGACGCGATCGTGAGACGGATGCAATTTGCCGTGGCACGAGTCAACAAAATGTGGGTAGCGATGAAACAAGCTAGGGTGGTGGGATGACGGGGCAATTCTGGCATCCATCATCTCCTGCGGATAGCCAATCAGTGTTAAATCAGCGTTATAGCTGAAGTAACTTTTTCTGTGACGACTGCTTTACGATAACGCATTTTAGATTGCGAATCTAAGACTCACTTGATATTCTAAAACGTAAGAAAGGTCTTAGATTCGAGAAAATGTAGAGTTTTGAGAAAAACTCCAAAAGGCCGTTGTTTTCAAGCTACTTCATAACTACCTTTAGGAAATTCCAACCAGCGGGGGCTCTTTCCGTGGTCGCGCTTTGCAAAGTAATGTTATTAATGCGTGTTTCGGACACTATATTGCTATCTAATTGATCGATTATGGCGATATTTAGTGGAACTTCTCTATGGTTAGTTCAAAGTAAACAAAATCTTACGTTGAACTACTTATGTTGCTATCTTTGCTTTCTTCTAACTTATTATTTTGCTGTCCTCAGAAGCGAAGATACCTGCTCGAGAATATACACTATTACTGTTCATGTAATATAAAGCACTGTAGATAGGATCCACGTTCCTACGCAAATATGATAAGGGATAGAAGAGGCCGAGAAGGTCGAGGAACAATGGTCTATTCCATGCTGGCTGCATTTAACAAAATATTACGAATCCCTGAGAAAATGTATGCTTTAACTTTGACCTCTACCCGAAGAAAACATCACTTACGTTTTATGAAGCCATTTCTCATAAATGTATGTATTGGCACTTTTCCTCAAGTCATAATATCGGTATCGTTTAACACGTTGAATGCCAAGTACACTAGCCTGTGTTGGTAAATGCAGTAAAAATATCAGAATACATCAACATTCAGTAAGCTTGGAATGAAATCAATTAAATTGTCTGTTAATAAATAATACTAACTATTAAAAAATAAAGAGTTTGTGATTGAAAAACCCCTCAATAAAGAAGATAATGATCCGAGTGTAAGAATCAAAATATGGTCCGGCAGCAAAAGGGTCAAATGAAATGATAGTGGTTGGGCAATCATTTCTATTGCACTTATAAGATATTTATGGCATTTTCGCAGTTCCGATGGGTTCAATTCGGAAGTAATCGCGCAAAAGTCGGAAGTAAGGGTGGATTTGATGTTTTTTAAAGGGTGCTTGAATACTCGACCGACGACGTCGTTAGCTGAAGAGGGATTGGCGTGGGATCGATGTTTTTAAAGATGAGATGAACTGTGACGTAGAAAGCAGGGGAGCGAATGGCAAGGCCGCCCTGAGCGGTGTGCAGAGGCACGCGGAGTGGAAGGATAAAACACTTAAGAGAAGAAAGGGCGCCTCTGGTGTTACCGGCCCCGGGCGACGAACATCCAAGGCTAGGTTCTGGATATGGAAGAAGTATAGTGTGTGGTAATGACTTGTGGCTGAGCAGAAAAATGATGCAACCGATTCGTGAATAAACAAAGACCTCAATAAGGAGAAGAGGCTCTTAAAGTATATTTTTGTCCGCGTTGAGATGGTTTTGACTGTAAATTAGCGCAGCAACAGCGGTGTGATTTTAGCGAATTAGCTATTTTTGATCAGAGGGTTCCCGAAAGCCAAGTGGGCAACGCGTTCGACTTCAGTGAAAGCGGTCCCGGGTTCGATTCCCGGCGGGGGCCTACGTGCGAAATGAGCTGATTTGTTGAAGCACTTTCAACAATACTATACCCTATATTTTCTTAATTAGAGCTAAATTCACTATTATTAGAAAAAGGAGAATGTTTTCGCCTACCCCATGTCTTAGTAGTAGAAATCAGCCCTATACATTTAAATACGGATATGATTTTTCATAGTATTATTATTCATAGCACAGCTAGGGGGAAAAGTAACACCTATTGGTGCCTGACAAAAAAGACTGAGAAGAAAGAAAGAACAAGATAGAATTCGGAATCAACAAATTATATTAAAAATTAACGTGACCAAAATAAATAAAATCATATTTATTTGGTTTCAAAGTACACCAAAAGGATGGCTAATAACGAACTACTACTGATGCGAAGGATATTTTAGTAACAATACATCTCCGATAAGGGAAGAAGGGACGTTCAAAGGTTGTTTTGATAAAGTGCGTACAAGTATGACATTTGTATGATCTCTCCATACAGTAACAGCTTTAAATTTCACGATAACGTAAATAACGAATGAAAAGTATTAACATTCCTCCTCTCGTAGAGTCCGCTTCAGTTTCCTCTATGTTGAACATTTTCAAGCACACTGAAGCGAAATGAATAAGCGAGGCGAGTCAAAGTCCCATAAGTTTGAAAAAATCGCATTAGTTATAGAAGTGAATACGTAAGGGAGAGGCTATTGGAAATTTAGATGCGATTATCGGAAGCGTCTTTCGTTGAATTGACTCGCGTTTTGCAATATATCAAACGACCTCAATGCCACGCCTTTGTCTTCAATTATCCTCCTCACCTTATAAGCCTTACAAAATGGCCATGTTTATTTAAGCTTTTCATTATTATTGTATAGTGTTGTGGTTGTTATAAAGGTGCCTCGACAGTTCAGGCCATTTTTCTGTATAATGTTATTTAAAATTTACTTAAATTCACTCACTATTTACCCCTGATGAAGCTCTCTTGGAGGGAGAAAAAGGTATCGGGTTGAATCAGCCGATTTTTGTTATTGGTCACTCATCCGTCAGTGGTCACTTTCATTTTAATTTACTTGCTTGATTTTTCATATGCGATATTGCCACGATATGGGAAACCTATGGGAGAATTTGGTTATTCGAAATATTATTGGATTCGTTTTCAAAGATAATTTTTCAGAATTGTTGCCACGATAAGAGGTTGGGAAACTTATAGATTTGTCACTTTTAACGAGAGCGACGTCGTTTAAATATTGCTTTATAGAACGAGGGTCATTCAAAAAGTCCTACCTCTTTTTATAGTGCGACAATGGGCTTTTCGGGAAACATTTCAGCTCCCTACGTATATATAAGTATGCAGTTGATGTTATATTTTTAAAATTCACAGTCGTTGGCGATGTTTTGTGGAAATTCACCATGATGAACTAGTAGAAGTTGTACTTTTTCCACAATAAATTTTATTAATAAAATAAAACAAAACACGACTAGTTTCGGATGGCGATTAATCGCCGAAACTAGTCGTGTTTTGTTTTATTTTTATTAATAAAATTTATTGTGGAAAAAGTACAACTTCTACTATTTCATCATGGTGAATTTCCACAAAACATCGCCAACGACTGTGAATTTTATTTTTACTTTACTACTATGTTTATTAAACAAGAGTGACCAGGAAGGAAGCCATTTTGGCTTTTAGAGAGATATGGGGATGTAAAATAAAACAAAGGTTAAAATTTTTTTTATATAAAAATAT
>KZ308145.1:1956348-1977312 GCA_000376725.2 Ladona fulva
ATTTTTCACACTTGTTATTCCAAATATGGGTAAAAATTATAAGAACTGATTATCCCCATGCACTTATAAGGGATAATTCATGAAATCAACATTCAACAATGGCCTTAGTGGTCAAAGGGATGGGTTGTTTATTTCCCAAATATTTTACGAAATTTCCGTGTGTTTTATAAAAAATCCTCGAAAGCTCGGATCTATATCAATATTTCACGACTAAAATAATAATATGTGATCATTTTCCTTTCTTGCGTCACTTGTCTCAATTTCGTAGGGCTATTGTTTCTAATTTAATTTTGTAAAAGAAACAACCTCTGCAGGGAACGCAAACACATTTTACGTAGATTTCTTATGGTAAAGTATGGCATAACTCATGAAATCAATGATCAACAAATCAACTATTGCTTTGGTCGTCAAAGGAATGGGTTGTATATTTCCGAAAAATATTACGAATTTTCCGTACATTTTATCAAAGTTCTCGCATATTTCGAATTTATATGAACGATTCAAACCTAAAATAAGAATCTATGATCATTAACTTTTTTGTGACGTTTGTCTCAATTTCGTAGGACCACTGCTTCTAATTTTATTTTGTAAAAGAAACAACCTCTTCAAGTCAAGAAAACGTACTTTACGTTCATCTCTTATGGAAACGTATTATGGGCTCCTGAGTTCGAGCCCGGGCCTTTACAGAGATGAGAATAGTTTTTTCTGGGAGTTTCAGCATCATAGAAAGACATTACAGTTTGTTTCAGATCACTAAGGCAAGCCGTTTCTGAGATAATGGCATGATGGAATATAATGTGATGTGTTACATATAATAGGGAAGAATGTGTTGCAATGTGTATCACATTATACAACTGTAAAATTAGTTTTATATATACGTTAAATATTGAATCAGTACGATTAAATTCTAATTACCGATAAACACTAGATTATTTTATATTAATGGAAAAGATGTCTCTCGTACACTTTCACAGATTTTATTAAAGCGACATGTTTCGCTAGCGAGCTAGAATCATCAGTTGTTTTGCGATTTTTCAATAATGTTATCGATGCCCTAGCGAAACATGTCGCTTCAATAAAATTTGCGGAAGCGTACCAGAGATATCTTTTCCATTATTATGGCCTTCCACGAAGTAACGCCTTCGCATACTGAGTTTATTTGATATTATATTGCAGCGATAAATAATTCATCATATAACACAACTATCAAATTTCGTTCAAAGTGCGACATTTAAGAAAGTCTAAGTTCGCAAGAAGGCACTTAACATTGTACTATCCGTATTCTGTTATTATACAGGCATTTCAAAGAGGTCTCTTTCTTAGAGTTTGTTACGGATTGCCTATGAGAATATTTACGTAATGTAGAAATGTTGAAACAGATGAAATACTGGAGGAGTTTTCCTATCAATTTTCCTAACAGTTTATTTGATCATTCATTTGAAAGCTTATAAGTCGTTAAACATACATACATTTATAAAAGGAAACGCAATTTTTAAGTAGAAATATTACACTCAGTAGGGTCGAGTAACTATGGCCTGCATTCCACATGGCAACTCGTCAAGAGAGATATTTTATCTTAAATTAAAGATATTATGGAGATAATTTATGACGATTTATATCCGAAAGGGAAACATTACTACACATACATACTTATTCACCCATAGGTAGATTCATTTACTCCTAGCGTTCAATAGTAAATAAAAAACATCCAAACTCTACGTTCCAATAATATCTTAAGTTTACGGAAATTCACATATGCTAAGCAGAAACTGAAACCTCTGAATCCTATTTACCTAACTCAAAATCCGGGAGCTGAGTGGGGAAATTATAAACTAAATTTAAACGGGGTCTGAAAACAAACCAAAAGTTGCTTTTGCGACGCCTCATGTGGAGGAATTTATGTTGCGAAGTCGCAATCCCTTCTCATGTTGCGTCCATCACTTCCTCAAAACAACTTTTTATGTGTTTAGGTTAAATGTACGCAAATAAAGTACTAGTTGAGATCATCGCCAATTGTGTTCTCTAGTTCCGCCTGTGCAGCTAATGCCGTGATTTCGTTGTGCCCTCCTTTGGTATCTTTCGCAATGCTAATCCAGCCTCGCGAATCCGCTACTATTTAAGAGAATCGAGAAAGGGGTGGAACGCTGTCTGCCTTACTTTCAACTACGACTGCGAAGAATTTCGAAACGCTCGAAAAATATTGTTTCCGTAATGGCTGCACGAACAAGATAGTTGTTCTAAACAAATGTGCATTCTCATTGGTAAAAATACTTATTCCTCTTATGTTAATTTTTCATCTTATGTTAATCATGCTGAGTATCTTACCACTGCTAGCAAGACAAGAGGGCAAAATGACGTTGAGTTTAAACCACCTAAATCCTCATCTAGCCTAGGAAGACCCATTCTATCTTCGATGCATATGGTATTCTATGTGGAGAAATGGGCTAAAACCGGCCCCCGATATAAAAACATTTCAGACAATCGAACAAGCCGTTCTACTGATTAATTTATAATTCTATTCTTTCTTTTTTATCCGATGCTCTGGGGGATCTCTGGGGGATCAGAGGGGTACGAGGCGGGTGATCGTTCCCCTGGTGACTTAGTAGAATTAGCAATTTACCTAGGATCTGACAAAGAGCTTGAATTAAATTCAGATTGTGGAGTTTTCCCCACTCTGATTATATACCCTCAAAATTAAAAAAAAGTTATTAGGAGATGAGTTCATAAGAAAATTGTCTTAAATCGCCCCCATTCTCTTGGAGAGTGTCTATATCTACCCCTGATTCGCTAAAAGAAAGACTAAATATGAATCTAAACGAAAAAAGGGACGATTTATCATTAACAAAAGTAGAGGAAAATTACTGCTTCGCTATGACACACAGCTTTATTATGAAAAACAAAACGTGAAATATTTGCAAGGACCAAAGACCCAAATATTCCTAGCTTAGTTCATGCGGTTCTTTGATTTCCTTTTCAGCATTCCTTTCTGGACCGGTAGTTTCAAAAGAAATACTCGGAAGCTGTCTACTTGTTACCCGGATATTTTTATATTTCTACTTTTCGTTGACCGCTAATGCAAAAGGATAAGGAAAATTTCTCGGAAATTAAGATCCTCCCGCAATATTTTGCCTAATTAGGTTGATGGTTTCACTTGGTGGTATGCCATAACATAATGAAATAAGACGGTGGAACAAACACTTTGATTTTAATTTATACGATACCACAATAATTACACACACTCACAACTTAGGTTTTAATGCTTAGCAATTACTTGATGATGTCGCTAAGCAATGAAACCTAGGTGGTGAGTGTGTGTACATCCTGTGGTATTGTAAAAATTAGTGTTAGTTCTACCATCTTATTTCATTCTGTTTTGCCTAATCGATGCTAGGTTCGTTTGTCTCGTTAAGCCATCCAATGTTTCGTACACAGATGTAGATGTACGAAATAATGAATAGTAAGGTTCAACTCAAGCTACAATTAAATAAGTAATCTTTACAATAAACTAGAAAACCAGTCATAGTCTCTTTGGTGGTTGATTCTGGAGGTCATTGCGAGAAATACGGCCATTGCAGAATGCACCAGGAAAATGGATTAACTCGCTGGATTGTTATAATTCAATTTAGGCTCCTCTCGATTCTAAGTCAAATTGTGCATTAGAATTTTGTGGCGGTGTATGTTACAAAAAGCTAAAGCCAGCAACTGCTCTCAAAGAAGGATCATCAGATGTATTAGTTTTAAAAATAATTTTGAGTACTCTAACCCATTATTTTTAAATCAACACGAGACCACTCCAATTAAAACCATTGAATTCGTAAGTAATGAAATTAATATATACTACGAATAGTAATGAACAAAATATCTCTGATGGAACCACGAGTTAAATTTGAGAAGAAATCCGTTCTTAATTAAAGCAAATATAAATGTTTTCGGGCAATCCATTATATGCCTTCATAAATTTTTAAATTTGTTGCTTCCCTTAATTAAAATTGCGAAAAATTCTTTTTTCTGAGGCGACAAATTATCAACGTTTTACAACGTCGCTGTGAAAAATTGATAACTAACCATGGTTATTGGCTAGGGAGTACACTGATAGTTCATTGTGTTTATAAGTGGCATTAACAGTAATTTTTAGTATGCCATCTTTTTTTCCTATTCAGTGAATTCTCAAATAGATGTAGGTATATTTGAAATATGTTTACGCAATTAAAATTTTTAATTCATGATTAGCGATTTGATTAATGTATTGTAAACACGTTGATTCGCGATTTTTTAGCGTTGAATAAACGTTTAGTGCCGCAGTCATCCTAGAGAGTCCACATTTAACTTGCACACGAACCTGATGTATAATTACGTTATGCGTGTTTCTAAAAGCAAATAAATTACTTAATTCCGAAATGTTTAGTAGCTGCTAGCGGACTCAGACGTATCCGCGGATCCGAAAGCAAATAAAAGATTCAAGACCTAACTTGTCGCTAATAAAACCTCGCGAGTTACGTCATCACCGAATTCACTCCGAGTGAAGATGCAGACGCGAGACGAGAAAGGGGTAATGCGGGGGCACTTTCACATCTTCGAAGCAGACGTTGAAATCGGAAACGTCCCGAAGCGAGATTGGATCTCTCGGGGATCTTTGATTGGCCGCGGAGCGCGGGCAGCTGGATATTGGGCGGGAGGAGTTCCAAGGATAGAGAATGCGAAGGGAAATACGAGAAAGGCGATGGACGGATAAAGTGGCGAGGAAATATGGCTCAAGTGGAGATGAAAGCGGAGTGACGAGGCGAGAGGCAGTAGTTATTGGAAGGGAATGGCGTTTGACGTAAGAATAGGGGAATTCTATTCCGAGGATCGATACGAGAAACTTGAGCAACGAGAACGAAGTTTCGGGGATGCGATTTTCCAACGCCTGTCGATGTAATTGGGCATCGGTTGCGAGAGACCTAAGTGTTGAAACCTTGGGCAAGATGTAAAAGCTTGTTCGAAGCGCGGGTAAGTTGAGTGGTTCGATTATAGACTTTAATTTAGGGGAACGGGAACCACTTTCCTCTGGAAACTAGATCCTATTTAATATGGAAATACTGCAAAAAAAACCACACACAAACAAAAACCATTGGACTCTTGACTTGTGACTTGAAGATGACGTTTGCGTGTTGAAATCAGTAGTTCCTTTTGCGGTTTTGGTATGCGATATTCTGCATTGTTTTTATATTAAATAGGTTCTAGTTGAACAGGTTGGTAAGAATAAAATTGCAATTACCCTTTTCCACAAATACATTTTCAACATATAGTTTCTAGGTTCTAGTTTCCTAAGAAAATTGGTTCCTGTTTTATTTTCCTACTGTCATGGAATATAGCAAAGTGACTCGTCAGTCGGTTGTACTTAATGTTATGCTTTACTTTGATAAGTCCCAACGAAAAGAAGCGATTGCCACTCAAAAAGTATATTTTCTGGAATATAAGTGTACTCAGTTTTTAAATTTTTTCAATCAGTGTCGTAATTTTTCTGTTTTGGGCCATTTCGTATTAGCCATAATGTCGAATTTCCTCCTCTTTTTACTATTAATAGTAAATCTATACAATATAAAGTACTATATTTAATATCAATTTTTTTAATATTATAACTCAAACATAGACTGATTGCTAGTCGGATTGTAATTTCTATACAGGGGCNCTCAAACATACACTGATTGCTAGTCGGATTGTAATTTCTATACAGGGGCATTTGAAGATCACGCAGACATTATATCCATGTATCCTATTCGACAGATCAATTAAATTGAGCTAATAAGGAAAAGAACACTGTGTCTTAGTTCCACAAGATATAACAGTGATAACATATCTAACAGATACACACAGTGTTCCTTTCCTTACTAACGTTATGGAGTTCCACACAATGACAGCTTCCTCAATTGATTTTAAATTGAGTTAAATATGGCTCAAGAACTTGGGTATACAAAGAGTAATCTACTAACTTCTGGAGATCCGCAGACTATCACTTTGGATTCTGAATTTGATGGCCTAAATGAGTGATTGGGAGAAGAACTAGAATTGTCTGAAATGAAACACTATATGAACAAACTAGTATCTAACAAAAGATGTCTCATATCCAAGTTATTCGTAATTGAACCACAAAAATGTATTGATTGCAGTTCATTCTAAATTCGACCTTTATTCATCTTCAGTGCTACACAATTATGTAAGTGGTTAGTTGATTAAGCTACTTTTATTATTTGCTCATCTTTCGCCGTCTGATTTTCTTCTCTCGCGTTTCTCTGTCCCACACCTTTAAATTCTTTTCTAACATTTTATCGCCGACTAAATTTCTTTACGCCACTTCCTCTTCATTTGTTTCTTTCCTTTTTAAATTCTTCTTGGCCTTGTTGCCGATTTCCCAATGATATCCGAAGATGTTTGTTTGACCTAGTTTCATCCTCTCCGAATGATTTCCTAAAATATATCAATCTTGTTTTTCTTCCATTTCTTATATAAATTCTATATTTATAAGATTCATGATTATTATTTCTCTTAAGTTTTTTTTCTTATTTTTTATCGGCCCGAGTATTTTCCTTCTACACCTATATATACATGAATACCCTGCAATCGTCCGTTGGGCGTATGGCAGTGGGTTAATTTCCTTGCATTCATCTTACTGATATTTCTAATTCGTGAGGATCAAAGTTCAACCCTTGCACTAAGATGCATAGCTTGTGTAATCAGAGTTAAGAATGCTGGACTAGTTTATATCTCGATTTATTAATTCCGGAAAGGTGAAAATGACACTGATGAGGGGGAATAATTAGATCATAGGTGCCAATTTATTTTCGAAAATGTCGCTAATTGCTCCCTGAAAAATAGCTACAAATCGCTAAACTCATAATATCTCTAAAAAGTAGTTAATAAAATAGTTTAAATGTGCTTCTATAAATGAAGTATTAGTTCAAAAATTACACAAATTAAATTTTTAGTAGGAATGTTATGCATTTTATTAACTGTAAGTAATGCTATTTTACTTATAATATACAATATTCTTCTCCTTTTCAGTTTCGTACTTAATTAGATGTAGCTATATTCGAAATAGGTTTATGCAATTCAATTTGTTAATGTATGATTAGTGATTTGATTAGTGTATTGTAAACAAATTGACTCGTGATTTCTTAGCGTTGAATAAATGTTTGGTTGCGCAGTATATCTTATTCTAGAGAGGCATCCTTTAACTTCCACATGATACTGATGTATAATTAGGTTACTCGTTTTTCTGAAAGCAAATAAATGACAGTTCCGAATTGTCAAGTAGCTGCTGGTGTGACGCAGATGCATCCGTAGATACGAGAGGAAATAAAAAGTTTTCAATCTAACGTGTGTTTTAACGAATTACTAATCTTACTAATTTCATTTATGAAATAAGTCAAACATGCTACGTTCAGAGTGCGTAGAGGAGGTCGGTGTAATAGAACATGCTCTTTAGAGCAAGAGATGTCGTTAAAACAGGAAAAAGTCACTAAAACAGAGAAAAATGGGCAGGATTTAATGACAAAATCGCTAAATTGGCAACTTTGAATTAAATATCTCGACTCAGGCAGAATCCTCGCCTTTTTCCATTCGTATCACTTCCATCATACGAGAGAAAGTGAAGCGTGCTGGATGGAAGACGAGGAAACGAAGGTAAAGAATTAAGGAAGAGTAATGAAGGAAGTGTTAGGTGAGGTTAGAAGAGCTTGAAGGCGGTAAGGAGAGTGGGGGAGAAGGACAAAGATAGTGGCAAGGATGGGATTAAGTGGGAGGGGTAGGTCCTGTGGGTGGAGTGGGAGGAGGTGCAGACGTAGAGTGCCGTATTTATAGAACGGGAGCTAGAAGAGAGACAACACTTGGCGATCCCTCTGGACTCCGTCCAAAATGTGAGTAACACCCGAAGGGCGTGAGATCCGAGGCTAAGGGACAATAGAAAATGATGAAATTCCCCTTTCGTACCCTTAGAACAGCACCTATTCGAAAATCGGTCGGCGTTCGATTTGAGATGCACTTTTATATCGAACCGCGAATGCCAAAGTTTCAAACTTCCGATAAGTCGCCGATTACCCAATCGAATGCGTAACTAAAGAACACGTGCACGGAGGATTAATAGAGGTTGGGTTCCGGGTTTGCCCGAGAGTAATTTGTTTTTGATTCGCTAAACTTCCGGCGTACATGTCGGCCTTTTGGCGTAATGGTTAGTGTGTTAGTCTAGCAAATCCGGGGTCCCAGGTTCGAATCCTGATTAGGGAATGGTTGTTCGTGATTTGAGAAAGGTTAAGAGTGGTCTATCGAGACTAAAATTTGTCTAATAAAGTCGTCATTATTATTACATATTTCTCATACATCACATTCCACGACGGTGACTTCCAAGCGGAGAGCCGCGGCACACCGTTGATCCGTGAATCATTTCGGTGTGCCGCGGAATATCCGATAATAACGTAGTCCTCAAAGTTTTGTTTTGTTTAATGAAAGTTCATAATGAAAGCTGTATAATAATTGATCTATCACTTAGTGTTCTCTTCTTTTTCGATTCGTATTCGAGACAAATGAAATTGTAGTTTAGTGTTCCGCATTGTTTTCCGCACGTTGTATCGGAACGTGTTCCGCGGAAGACAAAGATTGGGAAGCCCTGTACCTTCGATTATAATCTGACAAAGAGCATTTAACTGCTTGAGTGTCTGTACTTAGAGAGAAAGTTGAGTACATTATCCTGATTAATTTCCATAGAAATTATCTGTAGAAGAATTATGTCTGCTGTGTACATCTGCAACTTAGACGCTGACTCACCCACTCCTGCTTGAATAGAAAAGAGCAGAATCACGATTACTGAATCACATTCAACGATTCCTTTTAAAGTAGCCAAATTGGACCAAATGTCTTCCATTAGTGTGGGCTTGGATAGATTAATATAGCAATAAATCATCAAGTTACGTGGAGTATGCTAGAAAGTTTCAAATACGCTGATCAAGAACTGGGTAGAAAGTGTTTGCGATCGCTCATTCCTGCAAATTTAAAAAAATATAAGGTCTTTATTAATTATCTACTAAAAATTCTCTTCCATCTAACCTGTCTTCAGATAAAATCAAATCGGTTTGTAAATATAAATAGAGAAGAAAAATTAAGGATTTGTGGATGTGAAAAACCTAAGTAATATCTTAGGAAAAATATCCACAGCAGGAAAATGCCAATGAACCTACCGATTGTACAAGCTGAAGAATGAAAAGGAAACTGTGTACATGGAAATCACTTGAGCAATACTGCAACAAAATAAAATAAAACTAATTCGCGAAAACAATAAAAATCTAATTAGAAAATCAGATCAGATCAGAGAATCGAAATTAGAGAATACGCCCATGATTTTTCGGTTGCATGACATCCCCGCTAAGGACAATCATCCCGGACACCGAGGATAATCTCTGAATGACGAAAACAAAAGCAATGTGAGACCAATCCCGACAGCTCTCTCATTTCCCACGGAGATGTATGCATTTGTAAATTCATCGAACGGGAAGAGGGCATTGGCACTTTACCACAGGGAAGCGAAAGACCATTTGGCGAGAATAAACGTAACAAGCAACGTATATGTTTTATCAGCTCGGAACAGTAACCGCTTTGTCTCTCGGTTGCGCCCGTAAAAGTGGAAACGCGGTCTAGCGCAACCGCGTAAGACAACACGTTTACTTAGCCCTCCTTCCCGTATTTCAGCATTAGCCTTTTCCTCGTATCCCCTGCCCGCACTTTTTTCGGACCCGGCCGAACGTTCCCATCTCGCGATAATTCGAATAGAAATAACGCCTCCAAGTCCCGTCGCATTCATATTTTCGTCTGCGAAAACATCCTTTTCCTGAACGTTCTCCTTCTTCATCACCAATGTTTTTACGCCGCCTTTTCCGACACAGCGGCAATCTTTATCTGGATGACTTTGTTTATTAATTTTTTCTCGGGAACGCACTATTTTTGAAATGCGAATTTCGCTGGTGTTTTTCTTTTGGCATTGCGCCATTAAAGCAGTTTTAGGATATGATGTGAAAAATTTTCCTAACTTTATCTGCTCTTTTAAAGTAAAATTTACCTAATTTCTACCTAACGGCTTCGTACTGGAGGAATTCACCATTTCAAATAACTTCCGCGAGACTTTTGATAGTTGGAAGGTACTATCTCATTAGCTTAGATTTTAAAATTCGGTCGACGACATTTTCCATATTTTACATGCATTATTTTCTTAAAATGGAGGGTGCCGAAAAAATTACTTGCCTGGAAGTGATACTAAATAACGAAAATTAGATCTCTGATGATGTCAACCGAAGTGTAATGCAAGATAACAAGGCCTATTCTAGAAATGTATATTTCCTCAAATCCACTCTTTTGCCAAGGAAAAATAAATTGAAAATTTACAAAACTGTGAGAAGATTATTCGTAATATATGAAACAGAGACGTGGGTGCCATCCAAGCAGGATGAGGAAACACTCAGAGATGAAAGAAAAGAAAGTTGGAGCACGGCTGTTAATGAATTAGAGGTTTAAAAACACTCCGTTGTCCGTACGTCGGCAGGCGGAACCCACGTTTAAAGACAAACGGGAAGCTCTGGATTACCGATTTCTGGGAAGGCCCAATGATCATTTCGGAGACAATGCAACGCCTCCATCATCAGCGGGGCTCCACAATAGGAAGTAGACACTTCCCGTTTGTCTCTGAACGCGAGTTCCACCTGACGACATATGGCTTACGGAGTGATTTTAAACCTCTAACACTCAGAGGGTTTGAAAGGAAAATTATAAGGAGAATCTGTGGCCCAGTCAAAGAATGGGAAATGTGGAGAATTAGAATGAACCGGGAAATAAACATTAGAAGGGGAAGATGTAGTTAGGTTCTCCATGACACTGCAACTGCCATGGTTAGGCCATGTTGAAAGAAGGAACGGAATGTCCAAACTGTCACCCAGTAGCCACATTGTATGTGTTAGGAGATGAAGGATATATTGAGGAGGACCTGAAGACAATGGAAGATGGAAGGAGAAGGTAAATGGCCGGCGATAGAAATGAGAAATGTTTGATGTACGGAATCTGTCTGTTAAATAATAGGATCAGAAATTTCTTTTTAGATTGAATTAAGGAACTAACAGGAGATTAAAATTTAGACTCTAAACTATTGTGATACGAATCAAATACGTTTATAAAATATGAGATGTTTGTCTCGAATGACTGACACTCATTTAAGGATCCATTTATAAATTACCTTTCACGATCACAGTAAATTTGAGAAGTAGGTCCAAAATCGTGAAAATGACTGAATCAGCAGCTGCATTAATATCCAGCAAGCCTTCTTTCGGTGTGTGGCATCAGAATCGTCAAAAAAGAACTGCGTCTTTCTTTACTAACCAGCAATTCGACCAACTACTCTTGTGATAAAAATTAAAATTAATTACCTTTCATGTAAAACTGATTTTGTCGTCTAAAATAACAGCAATATAATTCTGTTTTGTTTCAACCGAATGAATACACATTAAGGTTTGTACAGACCAATGATTCTGGTTGTAAATACACTTTTGATCTCTACCTTGTTTTATCACGTCTAATAGAGAATGATGTATAATACTGCAGAATGTACGTTATGCGTTTGTGTGTGCGCGAAATGATTTTCGCGAGGGATTAAACTTGACCAAGGGTACGCAAAGGGCGAAATGCGTTGATTGCCGGAGATAGTTAATCCCGAAGTTATAGGCGTCACCCGTGTCGCGGGATGGGATCCGCAATGCGCCATCTTGAGAAGTATCGCGTGTAACTTTTCAGAAGGAGTGTCACGCCTCCAGAATATTCTTTTCCTCCACTCCTTCCCATTTCCCCGTAACATTCTGTTCCACCAATTTCCGGTAGCCTCGCTTTGAACTTTGACCCAATTCGTAAGAATGAAATTTGTGAGAAGATCTCGCGTTAATCGTTATCTTTTACGTGACATTTTCTTCCGGGGCCCCTTAAATCGAGGGCAAGGTGGTCGGTGAGAATGAGCCATTGGTTGAGTGATTGCTACTACCTGACGGACCGTATTACTGTATACTTAACTGAGGATAGCTCCTAAGGATCTTGCTACGGAGATTTCATCAGCCTATTCGTGAAAATTCAGAGCATTATGGATAACAGAGGCGGATTTATAATTAGGTGGAATAGGCGCTAGCTGAGTACCACATCCATGTGGGATCCTGGATTAGAATAAATTAACATAAAAAAATATTGATAAACAGTCATTCTCAGGATGACCTGAGACCTCAGGACTTGAGAATTACCGTCTGGGTCGAGACTGGTCGAGTTTAAATAACTTTGTGGAAAATGCGAAGTAAGTTTGGAATTACTTTTTGGGTGGCGTTCCAAAATTTTAGTACGGAACACTTTGAGTTTATATGCGCTAATAAACTGTTAATATCGACATGTTCTGTTTTTTACTTCAAGAATAAATTTTATATTTTTTTGTTCCAGTACCTTGAATAAATCTAAATAAGATGTTTATAAATATATTGCATTATTTATAACACTATATAAAACAAGTCTACACATCATTTATTGTAATTTATAGGAATTCTTTGCAATAAAATTCAAAACTTTTTTGTTTATTCTTGCCGTAGTGAAGCGACTGAGATATCTATGGGATATCTACTTGTGAATTTCACGAAAAAATTCGAACTTTTAATCATAATTCAACCTGATCTCTGCGCCTAGGGCCTCCGCCCTAGAGGCTTAAATCCGCCATTGGTTAGTGAGTGTTGAAGAAGAAAGAAAGAGTAGAGGCTGATGAGGGACTCACATCTTACAATTAGACGATGAGCGGCTATATCAAGAGTTTTCCAAGTTGCGCGACCTACGTAAGGCATCATTTCTGGCATCAAACTGACAGAAAGACTGGCTTCAGATGTTGATTACGTGCACTTATTTGGGTTACATATTACAGCTTCGGCGTCCATCATTTTTAAGCTAACTTACTATTAACTCAAATTGGAAATGGGAACTATGGTCAGTATATAGGCACCTTATTTAATGCTACAACATTAATAAAATTATGTTAATTGATAATAATTGATCTTAGCCACGGATGAAATTATACTTAACAATATGTGACGATGAAATTGTAAAAATGTAGGTTAAAACGTCAAAAATTAAATAAATTATCTTGTTATATTTACATACTTAACTGTATATTCAAGTTTTTAGTTTGGGACTTTAATTCTAATTTTAAACATTTAAGCATAGACTCAACTTTGGCGGTTCTGCACTTATGCTCTTAGCTAACTCAGGCTTGCTAACCCTCTTGAATTCTAATGCATATTGAGAAGGTATCCTCTGAATTTCTCAAGTTACATAAATCTAATTAAATCCCATTTAATCTACCTCCATCTCTAAGGGCTCAAACATGTATTTCTTTTGAATCCTATCCTCACGATTTCCAAGAGAACCCACATAATCGATAGCTCTGAGGTGGGAAAAGGGGCCAGATTATACCGCCGAATTATAGATTTATTGAATATTTAAATTTATTTGTAATTGAATTATATATTTATGTCTCTCATAGAGGCATAAATATTTATATTGAGTAATATAAGCATTTAAAAATCTTAAATTCTGTTCGCCTGCGAAGAATAAAAAGAATATCAACTTTCCACATTCGCATTAATTACTACGTAAAAACATATTTCACGAACACCTAGATCTAGAAAGCAAATAAAGGATAATTATGAGGCAAATATGGTTAATACTGCGGATCATAGATAAAAATTCTGAATGCAGATGTTTCGTTCAGCTCAAAAGACAGGGGATTCAAAGGGCGAGCTGAAATTCATACTGCAAAAAAAGGGTACAAAATAACATCCCTCAAAAACTGCAGTTAAAATTCAATTGCAAAACTATCTCTTGCTTGGCCTGTAGTGATTTGAATAGTATATTTAGCGGAATTTTTCCATGGTGTTTTATCAATGTATTTTCCTTTCTTCCCTCTGTGGAGTTCCACTTACTAACGGGTTCCTTGTTTATTTACTTCCTAAAATATACGAAGGAAAACACACAGCTACGCTAAAATGAAAAGTGAGTTACGTTTGGCATAAATATTATCAATCAGCGACCATGTTGATGTGAATGGGAAACATCCCCCACATAGTGATACACACTCCCAAGTCAACGGGGTAACAAGTCTGCGAGGTGAGGGAAATTGCCGTAAGATACAAGACGACTAGCGACCATGGCTATGGAGTCTCGTCGAAAGTCCTATCCTTCCCTTTTGCTCGAATGTGGCTTATTTCAAACTTAATTGAAACAATCACACGTTGTGTACTGCAGCATTATGTCGGCTTGGGTGCGGCCTATGGAGCGCCATTAGAAATTATGTTTATGGATCGATGGGGAGTGCCAACAGGTTGGACGGCCGTGTTGTATCGACCTTAACCTCAGTACCGCGTACTGCGGCGTAACATGCGAAGTGGCGTTAAGCGACGCCGAGGAAATGCCTCATTAAAACTTGATGATGGAGTACTCGAGTGGAGCAATGACTTTCATGCAGATATTGGGGACTTCGCAGCCAAGGATCGAACCTCGAAATGCTTTCCGTTCAAGTTTTCCATGGGTCGAACTGATTTGCTGTGGGAAGTATTATCTAACTTTGGGACTTGGGTGGTTGGGACGTTGGCGTTGGGACGTTGGCATTGGGACTTCTCGAGTGAATCTTATTCATTGCTAAAAATAATTATAATGGAGGTTAAAATTTTACTTTTCCCAGTCTTTATATCTTAGCCATAGAACTATCGATCGATTAGACTCAAGCCAGGACGTCATAGAGATGAACTCGGAAAATCATGGTGAACCTTAAATCAGGGTTGGTATTTAAATAAATACGAGTACGAAAAGTTCACGAAATGTTACATTCTTAATAATTTTAAGTTGGAATTAACTGGATTCCATTGGTATTAAATCTTACATTTGCTCACAATATATTATGAAAACACCATTCATGTGGAAATATAATTATTAAAATATCAGTAAATTATATTTAAATGTCAATTATTATCATTATAAAACTCCAATTATTATAATCATAAAATGCAAGTTATCATTATAAAATGTAAATTATTTAAAAATCCTATTTCATCACTTGAATACATTTGTATTAGTTTCATTACAAACTTCTTAAGAACTCGAATCCTTAATTCTTTGGTATCATTGCTATGCATCATTATTGTGAATGAGTTATGAAGAACTATGCTCGAGCTATTTCTCCAGAGTCAGACCTCACTCGTGCCGAAACTCAATCATCCATAACTCTAACATGAATTTATTTGATAACACCCACTGTTTGGGAGCAGACTTAGAGAAACAATGCTTTGGCTGGAAACGGAGACACTTCATGTGTAGCCGGATTAATTTTAGATTAAAGCGATTATAATTATGAAAATCAGAGAATATCAGTCATAGTAAACCTATCTAGTTCCATAAATCTAATACGAATGAAATTTCATTGTTTCGAACATTTTACATCCTCCTACTGATTTATCAACTCTTACAGATGAGATAAGTTTCTTAATGCAGCTTCGTGTGAAATATTTATTTCGCGAACTATTTATATATAAGAAATATAATTAAAAATCGTTCTCCAATCAGCATAAAACGAAACTCATGAAATTTTGGATGTGTCTACATCATTTAATTTGTGCAGCCTAACTTACAAGTATACTTTATGAAACCAGCAGATTCTCGGTATCTTCGCAGAAAAAGTAAATAGTTACTGTGCCTATCCTGATAAAAGTTCAACTTTTGCGATTAAAAACGTGATTTTAAAATAATATCCCGAACTCTTTAGTCTAAAACCTTCTCGATAGCAATTCAAAAACTGACAATAGATGGCCGTATTGTTAAAAAATTCCTCTAAAGGAGTTCTGATGGACAAACTTAGGCAAGGATAGAGCTGAAAATATTACCAGGGAGAATAAATTCGCTATTAAGACGGAAACTAACTCACAGAAGAGGATAATTAAATATGTATAATTTTAAATGGCGTTCATGCTGTTAAGTAGCAGAAAATTAGAAAGATTTCATTCGATCTCTTAATAAAGAATATTGGGAATATAAGGGTTTTTCTCGGGATCTTTGATTTACGCTTAGAAAGTATTCAGCAATTAATAGATTACTATCTCTTTATCTTGCATTTTACTTATGTGGATTGATTTTTACTGTGTGTACATTTTATCCGTTCTGTAAGAAGATAAAATAATCTGCGTCTTTACTCTGTATTTATGAGTACTCACCCAGCTATTGACGTAATGTGACGACGAAAGTGAATAAGTAACTTCCGCAGAAATGATATTAATGAATCAAAATTCATAACAAGGAATGTCATTATTAAGCAGGCCTGATGATTTGATTGTGAGTTACTTAAATAATACAAAATTAAGGGTATAACTTAAAGATTTTTTTCAGAGACATACTTCGAGGATAACTTTGATTGATGGATTATCGATACAACTAAACGTGTAAAATCTTATTTTACAGAACGTATTCCAAGATCGTATCTTTCATCGTTTACGAGACATTTATCAACGGTAATGATAAAAGTAAAAATTTTTGATCATACCAAAATATATTGAAATCAATATAAACCAATTCCACGATTTAGAATCCCTCACTGCACTATATATTTTATTGATGGCATTTGATGTCGGTATATACGAGCACAATACATACGTCATGAAAAATATAACATGTGAGTAAACCCTTAGCGATACCTTTGACGTACGTATACGCAATCCTTTTTGAACGTTATTAATCACCCGAGTGAAATGGAAAAAAGTCATGTCGGTCACGATCATCCCGTTAGAAACATGGCAGTTCGTTTTGAACGCATTCACCAGCCAATAACGTTGGAAGTTGCTGCACAATTAGATACGCCAATAAATACCGGAGCTGCTGAATTGGCAGAGCGTCTGCAGCGATCCAAAATCAGCTTAGTTTCACATGTGCCATAAAAGCCTTTATTGGAAGAGAGAAATGTGTGACGCCATCGGGCTGCCGGCGAGCTCTGCAGATATTCGAAAAACGATTTGCAACACAGGATACGATGGAAAAACTCTATAAAAACCATTGAGGGATGATCTACAGGGATCTTCCACGAAAAAGCAGCATGCTGCCTTTGATGAGGGTTCATGCCTCATGCCTTTGATTCTCATATTCAGTGATTGATGCCAATGGACGTGAATTGACTCAGAAACATCGAACTGAAGTGCTTCTCTTGGTTACTCAGTTCAGCTGTGAGATGCAAAACGCTTCGTGATGCTTTAAAACTTCATTAGCACCACCTAAGAGTACCTTATATTTCATCATTTCTAACAAAGCTTCGAAGTAGACATGTAAGGAAAAGAAAAAGCCTTTCTAAGAAGGACAAAATCAAACATTTTAAATCTGTGGAACCAAAGTAAATGGTCTTTTTCTTCATCTTTCGTCATCTAGGTAATGTATTTCAACAATTCAACGCCTTTCCTATTGGATTTATACAAGGATATAAACAAAAGATTAAATTTAAATACCATAATATTGAAGTTACAGAAACTATCGTTATGAATCTCCGAGTTGTCTCCTGAGGTTAACTTCAAACATTCAAATAATTTATAGAGACCTTCCGAGATTCCAGAGAGTAACCTAGGATGTACTTTTTGTTCTGAGAAACCGTTTTCCAAGGCACATCAGCTGTATAAGGCTATACATTTGAGCCGATAATACTTCAGAAAAATAAACATAAATCAAGAGACTACAAACTCAATTCCGCGTACGACAGTGAATTCACGGCAGATTACATTTCCATCATCATAAGCAAAGGGAACAAAATATATTATAGGGATTAAATATATGGAATCATGGAAAGATTTCCTTGAAAGGGAGGTTTAAGGTAAAGAGGTAGCGCGAAATTTTGTAGGGCTGTGTTTTTATCAAAATGGATGTTTAGAAAGGAACAAATGAGATGTACCAGTGAAGTTTGTATTTAATCTAAAAAGGTATATCGCGGACGATTCTTTCTAAATCCAGTGCGGATTTTTTCAGAACATTAAATCAGAATACTACAAATGGTAAATCCAGTATGCTGTATCTTAACCGGAAAGCTAAGAGAGACTCTGGAGAAGGTTGTTTATTCATAGCAAACCCACTCTTACTCTTCCATTACGGAACGTAGTTTTTTTGATCTTATATTTTATACGAATTCTCTTATATTACTAATCTGTGGAGGAACGAACTGCAAAACGAAGCTGGAAATAAAAAATGTTCCGATACAAAAGTCGTCTTAAAGGATAATATAACATAAATGTATTGTCCTAGGACTGTGTCCTTTGGAACATGATACAATAACAAAATAGAATCTGAGGTGGAATAACATAAGAAAAATTAACAAAGCAAAACAAAAACATTAAGACAAGCAAATGAAACACAGCTTACTCAAAAATTGAAGGGCAATATCCACGACCTATACAAGAGTAGCAAAATGCTAGACAATACTGCAAATATACAAAAAACAAACCAGGTAACATATGTAACGGAATACATAAACCTGGTAATATATGTAATAGAGTATAATTTCATATAGAGTTACAATAATATTTGTTAAACAGAAATGATAACGATTTTGGGACAGGATGAGAGTGATGAAAGGCAAAAGTTTTAACTAAAGGGAATTCTTCGGCGTAAAATATGTAGGCCTAAATGTATTACATTATGCAAGGGAAAGGACATGGAAATGTGTAGCAGCTATATTAGAGTGGTCCATAATTTCATTATCGGGATTTACGAACCTCCGAAATATATTTCAAGCCAAGGTTTCGAACATACTAGTTATTCTTTGGCAAACAAAGGATGTCAAAGCATCTTCGATAACCCCTGTCCTATTTACGGTATGTCACACACAATTCAAAATCGTATTCTAGGTCACCTACGTTTCAGGATACACACGGACCGTTTCCTTTGAAGTAGAACAACCGCTAAGTATGAACTATAAAATGTTAGATTGAAAACAAGTTAGGCGCTATTTTTTTCCACGACTATATTTATGATGAGAGAATTCCATTCGTATGCCATCTGAAACACTAATTCTACGGTATTAGTTTATTAAATTTATTCAGATAACTGGAACGGGTAAGTACCCATTAGTAGTCTGAATCTCAAGTTTCCAGAACACCGAAGAGCTTCTATAAATTACTTTATTGATACTCCCTGATTTCTGAATACAGCAAAAACGGTTGGATAAATAACAAGTAATGTTCGAATAATAAAAAATGAATCAAAACAATTTGTTACGCTTGATTTAGTGATGCAAAAAAAATCAGTTTTTATTTGATCGACTCACTTATACCAAAATTTGTCTGCAATATATATTTAAGGAAAATAAAAATTAGTGATAATTTATTAACTTTTTAAAAGGAAGGCATAATTCTTAATATTATAGGGGTCATAATATTTCCAATCCCATGAGTTTTCTTAGCTCTACTGATGCAACATTTTTAAAGGCATTTCAGTGGTCTTCAAAAAAGGTGAGTGGCTTAATATTATTTACTGGAAACCTTGTGAACTGGGTACTTGCTAAATGGACCGTTTTGACTTTCACATCTTCAATCAAATAGATTATGGATATATATGAATATTATATCACTTTACTTATTTCCCCTCTAAGTATTACCTACTTGAGATCGTAAAGCTAAATATTCAAATTTTCCTCCTTGAAGCATTCACTACATATTACAAGAGTATTCACAGAGAAGTGCGATTGTAAAATTGCGAAACTAGGGATATTTATTACTATATCTACGCTTATTTGTAATCTGGGTGAATTTTTGCGAACAAAACATGTTTGTTGGGATGCATTTTCGAATTATCCTGTGTGAGATTGAAACGCGTAAAAAGTCCTATTAAATCTCGATTCAAAAATTTCGGATGAAAATAATACCTCAAGAGCCCACTTCACTGGTCACTGGTCACCTAAAACAGTCAAATCACCTATTTTTGGGTCTTAGGTACGAATTCATGAAAGTTTATCGTGATCACATTGGTATCATTATATTGAGAATCGATGGAAAGATTCATTATAAATAGATGAATTCAAACACAGATGTAGTCAACTGTGGCGGTCTCTATATTGTAGGGTTTTCTCATTCATACAAACCGCAAACATGTATTTTTAACATTTTTTACGTCCGTTTCACCTTGGGATTTCTCCTAGATGCACGCCTTTACGTGCCAAGTCACCTTAACCATTTCCAGAAGGGAAATCAATTGACGAAGCTGTCACTGTGTGGAACTCCATAACGTTAGTAAGGAAAAGAACACTTTGTCTTAGTTCCACAAGATATTTTATTCCTTACTAAGGGAAATTATATACTTATTTAAACTTCGTATGTAGAATAAAATCAAAATTAATATTTTCTTAAGAAAAGGAATAGTTGGATACTAACAAAAGTACTTGCGTTAAGCAGTTCTTATTTATAAACACCAAGGCACGATCACGGTAACTGAGTTACATAAAATGTCCTTCCAATCTGTTGACTTTTTGGTTTAGGCGTGTCGCGTGAGAACCAAAACCTCCATCTACGTTTTGTAAAGAATTGCTACGATAAATCAGTGAGCGTCACTCAGATGCTACAGGACGCAAAATGGGATTCTTTAGAAGTTAGAAGAGTCCAACAAGGATCAATTTACTGGATAAATTCAGAGAAAGCAAGTTTAGAGATGATGTAGCAGATATAATGCGTTCACCATGCTACATAGGCCGTTCCGATAATGCGAGAAAGATCAGAGAAATAGATGCCAGAACGAATAGATTCAAGAACTCATACTTTCCGCGAACGATACGCGAAAATAATCGATTAGGGAAATAGAGTCATGGTGCATGCACCCCCTGCCACACGCCGAAAAGCGGCTTGCAGGGTAAAAACATAGACATAGACA
>KZ308145.1:1981968-1994359 GCA_000376725.2 Ladona fulva
GGACCTTGGTGTTGAAGTGCTAGCACGCTAACCACTCTACCACGTCGGCCAGTGTTTCCGTAATGGGTAAGTTTCCGTTATAAACAAGTTCTGCTATAGACAATTTTCACTCTATTATCATACTTCAGAGTTACTCCATTCTACATACATCCGAGGGGCGTATGTGCCCATATAGCATGACGAAGATACAAATTTGTTGAATATCAACTGCATCACCCACTACATATAGTGTATTTATTACCTCTGTGTTTTCGGGGTTTTTTTTCGCCCCCCTTCTTGTGTGGGTGTTTTCCCAAATAGTGGGTTTTTCTCTACATATCTTCAGTTGAGGAGTTTTTTCCCCACAACCCAAAATCTTTGTTTTTATGTGTATCTATATTTAGTTATACGTATTAGTTTATATTTGCAATATTTTATATACTGTTTTTAGTATTTTTCTTTTACTCATATTTGTCAGATTGTTGAGATTTTTTGATTCTGTTTTTTAGATTTAAGTAAATTTTAGTCAATTATTTTTAGTTATTAACGTAATATTGTTAGTAATACCCGCAGCTGGTAATTTGGTCCGCGGTGATTTGTTTCGCCACGATTTGGTCCGTGGTGACTGGGTGCTACGATGATTTATTAACCCGCGATAAATTGGTTGTTGGGCAAGGCTGAGATTTGTCATAATTAATTGTTATTGTTATTACTGGAAATACTGCAATAATTTTAGTAGTATTTAACCTTTTGGTAAACAATAATTAGAAGTATACCTTACTGGAAACGGAGCGGGCAATATGGTAGGAAAGCAGTTATCTGGACGTAAAAATATGACAAAAATATCGTTAATGTTTAATTTTAAGTCTTCGATACGCAAGGAATACGCATCCCGAGATAAATGAGTGTTGTTTCACAGATTAACATCGATGAGGAGAAATCGAAATAAATTACTACTGTAAATGGTGTGCTTATTGCACTCCTTACTGGAATCGGAGCGTACAACACTCCGATTCCATTAAGGCATACTTCTAATCATTTCAATATGCCAATTTCCCGGTGCCAGTAATACCATGCAATATTTCTAGAGTTTAGGTGAAAGAGATGCCAGTATGGTTTAACCTCACCGTATGAATAAATAATAATAATACAGTACACTGTAGGACTAGGAAAACACCCAAAGCCGACACTCTGCTATTTCGCTATTTCTGCTCACGCTGACGCGTGGAACCGCTGCCTCCGCGCGCCACTTTTGATCGCCACTCATCGGTTAATCTTGATAATAATAATCCGAGTTCGGTAACCCCCTCCTATCTATTCGATTTATCGATCCTCTACCCCGGTCTCTACTTCGGTCGCCATTTTCCTCTCCTTATCGCCACCGACGAATTCCTTCGTTTGTTCGCCCGACGTTCCGTCACACGTCACCCGACCTCCTCCAATGCCTCTCTCGTTGCGTTCCCTCACCTCCTTTCACTTCGACAGCACCACGAATCGAATTCCCGCGTCGCAAAACTTTCGACGCTGCTCGTGACGTCATCGCAACGATTCGTCTGTTTCTCGTCGCTTACGCGGTCGATTTTGTACGACGCTCTTTTCTTTCGAGAACGTGTAATCGGGTTAGCAGTCATGAGCACGACTTACTGATCGTCGACGACTGGAATTGACTCGAGAATAAATCAAAATCATCATCGCCGAGGATGCTGTGATACATTTCCAGTGTTTCGCTTTCTTTAGAACTTATTTCAATATTGGAAGGAGGTATTGTGTGAGGAGAGCGAGAAATCTCATACGGAGATGTTCAAAGGAAGACGAATTAGGGAATGAACACTCGTTCACTGGGGAAAATTCTCGTACATCTATATAAATACCGTGCAAGCCGCCTTCCGGCGTGTGGCAGGAGGTGTAAACGCCAAGCGCTCGAGCTTATTGTTGTCGCGTATCCTTAGCGAAAAGAATGAGCCCCTAAAACGACTTGTCCTCGCATCGATTTCTCTTATTTTACGCTCATTGTCGGATCGGCCTAAGTCAGAGCAGGGAGGTCGCATAGAACTGATTAATATTCTAATAAATAGGTAGGAAGATGAGCAGCGATGGTCATAGATGAAAAATGTTAAGTAGCGTAGGGAAGATTCTACCGAAAGAAAATAAATTAAATATGGAAGAAAATGACGAAGTTGATTATACGGAAAATGTGAATGAAATCCAAGGATAACTTATTTAACGAAATTTTTGACACAGATCAGAATACTTACGAGCCCAACGGGCTAGAATGTGGCCCAATATAGGTAGTTAATATGCATGGAAATCTTCCCAAACTTTTCTTTCAAAACTGTGCTATGAGGAATTTGTAACCATAAATAAAATATGCTCAAATTTTCGAGGATGTATTCCAATCCCATATTTGATTACCCATCTTCAATCGTGAACTGGGTAGCTTGCCGTTCGCATATACTTAAAAATACATTTCGCTGCATATGAAAATGAAGTTTTTGGTCAGCTTACTTTTGTATGAGGCTTACGTCGTTAACAATATGCTTTCCAATATTTATGCAAAGGTATAAAGCATTCATATGAATCCTTATCGAAAAGAGGAGCTCTCAAATGTTACGGGTGACATAAGGATTGATTGGTATGGTTGATGATATTTTAAAAATGATTCCCCGGCTAATAAAACTGGATAACCTTGACAGCTTTATAAAGTGCATTGTAGGCGGATCCGATCAGAAGATTTAAGAGCGAGGTTAATTCTCCTTGGACAGGCCTTATCTAGAATACGCGGAAAGTGTATGGGATCTTGCGGAAGAAACGTGTACCTTGTACCAGAATTCGAAAATGATTTTTTTAAATACTACAGCGCAGTGTAATGCAATGTTTTTTTAAATACTACAGTAAAAAAAGCAAACGTTGAGAAATTGCCCTCAAAAGAAGCTTAAGAATCCAAGAAAGAAAGGAAATTCGAAATTAGGCTTCGATTGCTTGATAAGTGTAGAGAAAGTAGGTCTAAGAAAGACATAGTTAGTATTATGCGACCATCCTTCTTCTTCGACCGATCCGACAATGAGCGTAAAATAAGGGAGATGTTAAAGCATTAACCAAGACTTAATTTTGCAGATATATTTAACCACGTGAAACGTACAATTAAATTTTATTCGAGTATCTTATTCAGTCAGAAGTCAACAGCTTTCTTATAGATATAATTGGAATTGTATATAACTGTATATAATTGTATAATGGAATTGTATATAATTGTATATTCCATATATAATATATATATGGAATTGTAGTATGCATTTTCTAACACGACAGCGATGCAACGTGACGCTTCTAGTTGTTCATGTTCATTTCTTCCTAGTCTAGCTACAAGAAGATAGCATTCAAACATTACTTCCAAAAGATCTGCTCCGAAAATGTAAACACCCCAGGTCCATACACTCCGCTGATATCTTCGGCGTTCAGGCGATCGCCTCTGTTTACTCTCTCATCTCTCTTCGTATCCACCGGCGTTTGGCGGAAGCCTTTCCAGTTCTCTATTTGCAAGCGTGAGTGAGAGGACAGCGAGGGTCGAATCGGGGAAACAGTATCTCGTGGAGCAACGGAACAGAGTGTATGGGAATGGTGCGGCTGGAGAGAAGTCACACAGAGATAACGAAAGGAAACTCAGCTTCTATACCGCGGGTGGTTCGATAGGAGATGAGGGGATAAGATGTCGTTCGCAGGAGGATTACGTAACCAGTACCTAGGGATTTGTCATAGAAACAGTTTTAAAAAATCACAACATTGAATTTTAAGAGTTTTCGAGAGTGATTCATCAATCATCTTTCATCGGATTTCCCGTCCAATTATGCCGTTATCGATTGTTTGCTTCGGATTAATTATCTAATTGCTAACTAATTACGTACATGTTATTATTAGCCATCGGCAAAAATGCCTGAGTGTTCTGTACTATCCGTGACTTAGATGGTAATACTGTGAAGCCAGTTCGACTCGTACGTACTCTGAATCGGAATTTGGTATTGGAATCGATTTCTATTCTTACGGATATTCCCTCCACATTTACATTTTGTTTTATCCTTGCAAAGCTACGACTAACTTATTAACAAGTTTTCAGAGAAAAATTTGGAGGGAATGTTTGGGCGTTATCTCAATTATACTTGATCTCAATCTTATTGGTGGTCACAATATAATAGTGCAGCTTAACTAATAATCATATCATAAGAAAAAGTTGGTTGCATACACAATCACATATATAGTTCTAAACGATGAAAATGTTCATGTTTAGAAGTAGTCTAATACTAATCAGAATCGCTCGGAATTGCATGGCCACATAACTGTATAATCACTTAATCTACATATCTGTATAATTTTTACAGGTTTTGTAATAAAACAGTTATTTTATTGGGTATTATTGTAATTGTAGACGTTTCTGCGGAACTAAAATCTTATAATGCACATAAGAAGCCTAGATGATAATAATTAAAATAGTTATAGATTGAAAATTACTTCAAATGATAAAAGTCATAAAATAATTTGATTATACCATCCATTAGATAGTTCTCTATGAAAAATGGAAATGTTACAAGTGATACATTTGCAATTATTGACGTTTTCACTGCAAGCAAATCTTGTATTAGATATAAAAACTACAGCGGCGGCTCGACTTACAAACTTAACTCTTTGCAGTTCTAAGTTAGCAACCAGAAAAATTTGTCTCGAAACCCAGTATAACATCGTATCTTTTTGGTTTTTTCTGGTTCTTATCTCGAATTTAAGTTCGTGCCTAGATGCAAATGGAGTAGTAGTAGAATTGTTAAAAGTGGTTCAACAGCTTGAGTCATTTCGAACGTAGGCCCCCACTGGGAATCGAACCCGGGACCGCTTTCGCTGAAGTTGAACGCGTTGCCCACTTGGCTATCCGGGAGCCCGATATACGAGTAATTGTAGTAAGGGAAAGTTCGACTGCCGAAAAGTTAGTGACTCGATGTATGTATGTATATATATTTATATATATCGTCATATATGAAAAGATTCCATCGTGCGCACAAGTTATCAATCCATCCCTCCAGTATATTACATTTTCTTCTTATAAAACTCACAAACTCGTTCTATTCCTTTTCTGATAATCATCTCCTTGGAAACCTTTTTCTTCACCTATCCACCAGCCACTTCTCCGCCCCCCCATCCGATACTTTTGAAAAACCCAATCTTTCTTCACTTTCGCCCCTTCTTTCACTTTACACTTCTGTGATCGATACTGGCTTTCACACTTCCAACTTTTGCAGCAAAAACTCTCGCAAACCGACGCGACAGTAGCTGACAAATTCTCTCTTCCCGCGAGGAAATTGATGTCAAATCTAATTCCGTTCCCGGGAAAATGGTTCGGTATTGGAGAGGATGTGAAAGTGAAAAAGGATCAATCGTTTGAAATCCTCGGAGAGCGTAGCACGGTACGGTGATCGCCCGAGGCTCTCCTTTCCCTTTCACCCCGTTTCCCTTTTTATTCCCTCGGGCAGCAACTTGGTCCGCATGGTTTGAGGATTGCTTTTTATTGTCACTGGGTCATTCACTCCTCCGTTCTCTCCAAGGTCGTGGGCGCCAGGCGCTCGATAGAGCCCATCCCTTTGCCCCTGCGTCCCTGTTCCCAACCAAAGGCGCCACAGTTCTTGGGATTTGGGAATTCTTCGGCTCGCCCGCATACCCATATCGCTGTATTGCGCATGGTCAGGCGAAAATTACGCAGCGTATAGGATCGGGTAGAAAAATGTTCAATAGTTAAATTCCTAGGAAGAAAATCTATCGTCGAGATTATTCGTGCAGCCACCGAGAGAAAGAACTTATTAAGAGTGGATTCGGTGAAATATCTTGGATTAACCGGCAAGTATGATTTAACATTGGGTAACCACATCCATATGTGGATGAGCTCTGGAGAAACGCGGCTTCGTGAAGAGAATTGTCGGTTGCAGCGAAGAGAAAACCCGTGAGGGAGAATATGTTTACGTTAGTTAGGCCTAAACTTAAGTGTATGGGGCCCCGCCGATAAGTGTTGTATTCTAGAATTAGAAAAAGAAACCTATAGAGGGGGAGTTACCTGGATACTTCAGGATACAGGATTGGATTCTTTTGAAGCAAAAGGATTTTATCTAGTAACTAGGGCATGATTGACTCGATAAATTTGGAGAAAGACTTTTACAGAAGACTTTGCGGATATCATGCGTCCTCCCTGCTTTATAGGCCGTTCTAATCCTGAAAGAGAAATTAAGGAATCTACGAGGAATCAGTCAGCGTTACTCAGATGCTTCAGGATGCAGGATGGGAATCTTTAGAAGTTAGAAGATTCAAACAAAGGATTAATTTACTGGATAAATTCAGAGAAAGCACGTTCTGCTATGATGTAGCCGATATAATGCGCCCACTATTTTCCATAGGCTGTTCTGATACTGCGAGAAAGATCAGGGAAGTAGATGCTACAACTATTCGCTTTTACTATTATTTTTTCCACGAACAATACCTGAAAGTGATCGATTAGGGAAGTAGAGTCGTGGTGCATGAAACCTCTGTCACCCACCCAAAGGCGGCTTGCAGGGTATATAAGTAAATGTGGATTGTGTAAATTTATTGGGCCAAAAGGTTCCGAGTGGAATGACCAACCGTGTTACTTATTCATATGCAAAATATGTTTATGCCTTCGTACTTTAGCAGTAAAGCTTAACTACAACTCCGTAACCGAATATTTTTTTCCAACGAAGTTTGAATTTATTTTGCAATCACTTTAATTCAGTATCAGCGAGCAGACAAATTGAAGTACTCATTACGCCGCCATTTGAAGGAGTTGTCATGGGATATTTAGAGTGTCTTAGAAAAGGAGTAAATAATGTAAACGAATAAAAGTCAATATTAATATTTTTATGAAAGTAAATTTTGATTAATTGCAGAAGTAATTCGTGAATATCTTTTTAAAAAGTTCCCCATTTAACATAGAATCAAAAGATTCCTTTGTTCGTCTCAAAGAGGGGGATAAGATGTCGTTCGCAGGAGGATCTTCGATACGCAAGGAATACGCATCCCGAGATAAATGAGTGTTGTTTCACAGATTAACATCGATGAGGAGAAATCGAAATAAATTACTACTGTAAATGGTGTGCTTATTGCACTCCTTACTGGAATCGGAGCGTACAACACTCCGATTCCATTAAGGCATACTTCTAATCATTTCAATATGCCAATTTCCCGGTGCCAGTAATACCATGCAATATTTCTAGAGTTTAGGTGAAAGAGATGCCAGTATGGTTTAACCTCACCGTATGAATAAATAATAATAATACAGTACACTGTAGGACTAGGAAAACACCCAAAGCCGACACTCTGCTATTTCGCTATTTCTGCTCACGCTGACGCGTGGAACCGCTGCCTCCGCGCGCCACTTTTGATCGCCACTCATCGGTTAATCTTGATAATAATAATCCGAGTTCGGTAACCCCCTCCTATCTATTCGATTTATCGATCCTCTACCCCGGTCTCTACTTCGGTCGCCATTTTCCTCTCCTTATCGCCACCGACGAATTCCTTCGTTTGTTCGCCCGACGTTCCGTCACACGTCACCCGACCTCCTCCAATGCCTCTCTCGTTGCGTTCCCTCACCTCCTTTCACTTCGACAGCACCACGAATCGAATTCCCGCGTCGCAAAACTTTCGACGCTGCTCGTGACGTCATCGCAACGATTCGTCTGTTTCTCGTCGCTTACGCGGTCGATTTTGTACGACGCTCTTTTCTTTCGAGAACGTGTAATCGGGTTAGCAGTCATGAGCACGACTTACTGATCGTCGACGACTGGAATTGACTCGAGAATAAATCAAAATCATCATCGCCGAGGATGCTGTGATACATTTCCAGTGTTTCGCTTTCTTTAGAACTTATTTCAATATTGGAAGGAGGTATTGTGTGAGGAGAGCGAGAAATCTCATACGGAGATGTTCAAAGGAAGACGAATTAGGGAATGAACACTCGTTCACTGGGGAAAATTCTCGTACATCTATATAAATACCGTGCAAGCCGCCTTCCGGCGTGTGGCAGGAGGTGTAAACGCCAAGCGCTCGAGCTTATTGTTGTCGCGTATCCTTAGCGAAAAGAATGAGCCCCTAAAACGACTTGTCCTCGCATCGATTTCTCTTATTTTACGCTCATTGTCGGATCGGCCTAAGTCAGAGCAGGGAGGTCGCATAGAACTGATTAATATTCTAATAAATAGGTAGGAAGATGAGCAGCGATGGTCATAGATGAAAAATGTTAAGTAGCGTAGGGAAGATTCTACCGAAAGAAAATAAATTAAATATGGAAGAAAATGACGAAGTTGATTATACGGAAAATGTGAATGAAATCCAAGGATAACTTATTTAACGAAATTTTTGACACAGATCAGAATACTTACGAGCCCAACGGGCTAGAATGTGGCCCAATATAGGTAGTTAATATGCATGGAAATCTTCCCAAACTTTTCTTTCAAAACTGTGCTATGAGGAATTTGTAACCATAAATAAAATATGCTCAAATTTTCGAGGATGTATTCCAATCCCATATTTGATTACCCATCTTCAATCGTGAACTGGGTAGCTTGCCGTTCGCATATACTTAAAAATACATTTCGCTGCATATGAAAATGAAGTTTTTGGTCAGCTTACTTTTGTATGAGGCTTACGTCGTTAACAATATGCTTTCCAATATTTATGCAAAGGTATAAAGCATTCATATGAATCCTTATCGAAAAGAGGAGCTCTCAAATGTTACGGGTGACATAAGGATTGATTGGTATGGTTGATGATATTTTAAAAATGATTCCCCGGCTAATAAAACTGGATAACCTTGACAGCTTTATAAAGTGCATTGTAGGCGGATCCGATCAGAAGATTTAAGAGCGAGGTTAATTCTCCTTGGACAGGCCTTATCTAGAATACGCGGAAAGTGTATGGGATCTTGCGGAAGAAACGTGTACCTTGTACCAGAATTCGAAAATGATTTTTTTAAATACTACAGCGCAGTGTAATGCAATGTTTTTTTAAATACTACAGTAAAAAAAGCAAACGTTGAGAAATTGCCCTCAAAAGAAGCTTAAGAATCCAAGAAAGAAAGGAAATTCGAAATTAGGCTTCGATTGCTTGATAAGTGTAGAGAAAGTAGGTCTAAGAAAGACATAGTTAGTATTATGCGACCATCCTTCTTCTTCGACCGATCCGACAATGAGCGTAAAATAAGGGAGATGTTAAAGCATTAACCAAGACTTAATTTTGCAGATATATTTAACCACGTGAAACGTACAATTAAATTTTATTCGAGTATCTTATTCAGTCAGAAGTCAACAGCTTTCTTATAGATATAATTGGAATTGTATATAACTGTATATAATTGTATAATGGAATTGTATATAATTGTATATTCCATATATAATATATATATGGAATTGTAGTATGCATTTTCTAACACGACAGCGATGCAACGTGACGCTTCTAGTTGTTCATGTTCATTTCTTCCTAGTCTAGCTACAAGAAGATAGCATTCAAACATTACTTCCAAAAGATCTGCTCCGAAAATGTAAACACCCCAGGTCCATACACTCCGCTGATATCTTCGGCGTTCAGGCGATCGCCTCTGTTTACTCTCTCATCTCTCTTCGTATCCACCGGCGTTTGGCGGAAGCCTTTCCAGTTCTCTATTTGCAAGCGTGAGTGAGAGGACAGCGAGGGTCGAATCGGGGAAACAGTATCTCGTGGAGCAACGGAACAGAGTGTATGGGAATGGTGCGGCTGGAGAGAAGTCACACAGAGATAACGAAAGGAAACTCAGCTTCTATACCGCGGGTGGTTCGATAGGAGATGAGGGGATAAGATGTCGTTCGCAGGAGGATTACGTAACCAGTACCTAGGGATTTGTCATAGAAACAGTTTTAAAAAATCACAACATTGAATTTTAAGAGTTTTCGAGAGTGATTCATCAATCATCTTTCATCGGATTTCCCGTCCAATTATGCCGTTATCGATTGTTTGCTTCGGATTAATTATCTAATTGCTAACTAATTACGTACATGTTATTATTAGCCATCGGCAAAAATGCCTGAGTGTTCTGTACTATCCGTGACTTAGATGGTAATACTGTGAAGCCAGTTCGACTCGTACGTACTCTGAATCGGAATTTGGTATTGGAATCGATTTCTATTCTTACGGATATTCCCTCCACATTTACATTTTGTTTTATCCTTGCAAAGCTACGACTAACTTATTAACAAGTTTTCAGAGAAAAATTTGGAGGGAATGTTTGGGCGTTATCTCAATTATACTTGATCTCAATCTTATTGGTGGTCACAATATAATAGTGCAGCTTAACTAATAATCATATCATAAGAAAAAGTTGGTTGCATACACAATCACATATATAGTTCTAAACGATGAAAATGTTCATGTTTAGAAGTAGTCTAATACTAATCAGAATCGCTCGGAATTGCATGGCCACATAACTGTATAATCACTTAATCTACATATCTGTATAATTTTTACAGGTTTTGTAATAAAACAGTTATTTTATTGGGTATTATTGTAATTGTAGACGTTTCTGCGGAACTAAAATCTTATAATGCACATAAGAAGCCTAGATGATAATAATTAAAATAGTTATAGATTGAAAATTACTTCAAATGATAAAAGTCATAAAATAATTTGATTATACCATCCATTAGATAGTTCTCTATGAAAAATGGAAATGTTACAAGTGATACATTTGCAATTATTGACGTTTTCACTGCAAGCAAATCTTGTATTAGATATAAAAACTACAGCGGCGGCTCGACTTACAAACTTAACTCTTTGCAGTTCTAAGTTAGCAACCAGAAAAATTTGTCTCGAAACCCAGTATAACATCGTATCTTTTTGGTTTTTTCTGGTTCTTATCTCGAATTTAAGTTCGTGCCTAGATGCAAATGGAGTAGTAGTAGAATTGTTAAAAGTGGTTCAACAGCTTGAGTCATTTCGAACGTAGGCCCCCACTGGGAATCGAACCCGGGACCGCTTTCGCTGAAGTTGAACGCGTTGCCCACTTGGCTATCCGGGAGCCCGATATACGAGTAATTGTAGTAAGGGAAAGTTCGACTGCCGAAAAGTTAGTGACTCGATGTATGTATGTATATATATTTATATATATCGTCATATATGAAAAGATTCCATCGTGCGCACAAGTTATCAATCCATCCCTCCAGTATATTACATTTTCTTCTTATAAAACTCACAAACTCGTTCTATTCCTTTTCTGATAATCATCTCCTTGGAAACCTTTTTCTTCACCTATCCACCAGCCACTTCTCCGCCCCCCCATCCGATACTTTTGAAAAACCCAATCTTTCTTCACTTTCGCCCCTTCTTTCACTTTACACTTCTGTGATCGATACTGGCTTTCACACTTCCAACTTTTGTAGCAAAAACTCTCGCAAACCGACGCGACAGTAGCTGACAAATTCTCTCTTCCCGCGAGGAAATTGATGTCAAATCTAATTCCGTTCCCGGGAAAATGGTTCGGTATTGGAGAGGATGTGAAAGTGAAAAAGGATCAATCGTTTGAAATCCTCGGAGAGCGTAGCACGGTACGGTGATCGCCCGAGGCTCTCCTTTCCCTTTCACCCCGTTTCCCTTTTTATTCCCTCGGGCAGCAACTTGGTCCGCATGGTTTGAGGATTGCTTTTTATTGTCACTGGGTCATTCACTCCTCCGTTCTCTCCAAGGTCGTGGGCGCCAGGCGCTCGATAGAGCCCATCCCTTTGCCCCTGCGTCCCTGTTCCCAACCAAAGGCGCCACAGTTCTTGGGATTTGGGAATTCTTCGGCTCGCCCGCATACCCATATCGCTGTATTGCGCATGGTCAGGCGAAAATTACGCAGAGGATCGGGTAGAAAAATGTTCAATAGTTAAATTCCTAGGAAGAAAATCTATCGTCGAGATTATTCGTGCAGCCTCCGAGAGAAAGAACTTATTAAGAGTGGATTCGGTGAAATATCTTGGATTAACCGGCAAGTATGATTTAACATTGGGTAACCACATCCATATGTGGATGAGCTCTGGAGAAACGCGGCTTCGTGAAGAGAATTGTCGGTTGCAGCGAAGAGAAAACCCGTGAGGGAGAATATGTTTACGTTAGTTAGGCCTAAACTTGAGTGTATGGGACCCCGCCGATAAGTGTTGTATTCTAGAATTAGAAAAAGAAACCTATAGAGGGGGAGTTACCTGGATACTTCAGGATACAGGATTGGATTCTTTTGAAGCAAAAGGATTTTATCTAGTAACTAGGGCATGATTGACTCGATAAATTTGGAGAAAGACTTTTACAGAAGACTTTGCGGATATCATGCGTCCTCCCTGCTTTATAGGCCGTTCTAATCCTG
>KZ308146.1:9357-26665 GCA_000376725.2 Ladona fulva
TATCCGCCCTGCCTTTTACACCCCCAGGAACCTGAGGACGCTCTGCACCGCCAAGGATAGGAGAGACCCTGACTCCCTCAGCGGGGTATACAAACTGTCCTGCAACGACTGCCCCTGCCATTATATCGGTCAATCTGGGAGGTCATTAAGGACAAGAGCCTCCGAGCACAGACGTTGCCATCGCACTGGGGGTCCGGGTTCTGCCTTTGCAGATCACCTAATCGCAGAAAAACACACCAGCGATTTCATCCCTCGTCTACTACACAAAGCAGAAAAAGGACGCCGCTTAAATGCCCTGGAGACTATTGAAATTTCTAAGAGCGACAAAAATTTTCTTACTAATGATTATGTCTTCCCTAATGTCTCCCCCCTCCTCTCACTACCTGCTACTTTGTTTCCTTCTCCCCACCCACCCATACCTCCCCCCCTCTCTCATCTCCTATATAATGTCACCAATATTGTATTTCCTCACCAGAAGATGTTAATTCGTTAACGAAACCGGTCGTGAAAATAAAAGAAATTCCCGTGGAAGTTACTAAGTTTCATTCCTTCTGAAAAGTTATCCTGTATTTCTTATTTGCCTCCATTTCCTTAATGCTTGATTGAATATGCTGCAATACAATTTTTATTCGAAACGTTCATTTTTTAATTGCGAAAAATAGATTTACAAATTCACAAACAAAAATATCAATCATTTCAAGTTATTCGTATTTCGATGATAATGATACTCGAATGTAGCGTGAACGGTTAATTTATGATGACAATTTGCTATGTCAGCATACGGAACATACTCGTACACGAGTATTTGTTACTGATGTATTGTTCCCATGTAAGCTGAGGAAGGAGGTCATGTAAAACTGGTTTTTTAAAGTCTTACAAAATAATGTTTACCAGCAAAAAATGTGTGGTTTGGTATTTTATTCTCAGGGGGGGCATGTTATGTTTGAACCCAGGCGGCAGATAGGTTAGGCGCGGCTCTGACTGCAATATATACACATCTATGTAGGCGAGGCAAAGATCGCGTAAGGCTAACCATATTGCCTTCCACCTCCAAAGGATCTTCCTTCTTCCATTACGTGGGGTGATTCGCTTTCAATTTCAATGTTATTATCTCTGATATGAACGACAGCTTTGCTCCCTAAACTTCTTTCCTTTTATACGCATTTCCTTCGCTGATTGAATGATATGATATCGGATGTATATTTTCAGATTCGTTGTTCAGATAAATATTACACCTTACATTAAAAAAAAATCACTCTTCCATTACGTTCTGTGCAGGCAGGAGTGATTCGCTTTCAATTTCAATGTAATTATCCCTTATATGAACGACAGCTTTGCTCCCTAAAANTTGGAACTTTCAATTTGTAAACATCACTCTCTTTCTATTAACCTGTTAATCAACCCTTTAACATCTCACTTCCATGCTTTCTTCTCCTCAATCACCTTTCCACCATTCCAAACATGCTATATATTTGTGCCGTTTTGATCATTTGGCACTTGGAAGACGTTACACTGTGACAAAAGCAGTCAAGCATAGGAATAAAAATATTTTCTTGATGCTCACCAATTGTTTTCTGTTCAGTTTTGTCTGTTCTTCTCTTTTCTAACTGTCCATGCCTTTGACTGTTTTCAATTTCTCAGGCTTAACTAGAATAAATTCTTTCGATATTTGAAAGAGAACTGCCTTGAATGATTCCTTTATGTCTAGAAATTATGAGAAGTCTGTTACGTACTCCTAATCATTAATTTCTCTCCCAGATTTTTTGTACAGTTCCTTGTTTGTTTCTGTATTTGAATAGATCAGTTGGTTACTTTCTAATCTATTGTATGTTCTAAAGCATGAAATTAAAATTCTTTGTTTGTGATAAGGGACAGAGAGTGCAATATTTCTCATAGGTTTATTGTTGGTTTTTGGAAAGGTTTGGTTTTGTATGATCACTGATCTTGGGATCTTGAGATGTCTTCTGTTAGTTTTTCCTCTGTCTCTTCTAGCTTAAGAATCGTCATCATCACTCAGCTTGTGATATCATAGCAATAATAGCAATTATTGGTAATGCATGAGTAAAAAAACATGAATTTCAATTGTCTGTGGCAGGGATTCCCTCATCAACAAAGTATTCACCTGCCATAGGAAAAAAATAGCATTGACTTCGATTTATAACCCATCCCCAACTATCCTTTTGTACCCTCAAAGATTGGCTAAATTAAATTCCAATAGTAATTCACTCACTCACACACATCAAATTCAAAATGTGTTTCCCAAGTCAGATTTTCACATTGCATATTACAGCCACATTAACCAGAGATCTTTTTTGTGCATCACCAAAGATCGAGTGGGTCCTCTAAACAATCACAGTATTTACAGAATCCAATGTAGAGATTGCAGTAATATCTACATTCAGACTTGGAGATACATCTCAATTAAGTGTAAAGGACGTAAAGATGTGTTCATTAACAAAGCCTCTCTTGGATCTCATTTTGCCAGCAGACTCTTTCAAAATAAACATAGTGCTGATTTCTAACCCACCATATTCCAGTCATGCCCCAAAGAACAAAAAATGGATGTACTAGAAAAATTTCAAATCCTACTCTGTCTGCATCATTCCCATACCCTCAGTTATCCCTTGGGTTTTGGCCACATGGCTCTTGCTTTTTACCTTTCCTTAATCCTTAATGAATGGCTGTTTTCTAAGAATCCCTCAACCCTCCTCACATGCATATCCCTTTCTTACCTTGCCCCCACCTCTCATATGACTTCTTTATCCACTTGGGGCCTCTGGCATTCAACTTTCCTTGCTCTTCTCTACATCCTTCTCCCCCTTTTCCCATTTACACCCTCCACCTCTCTTTCTTCCATAGACATTCTACTGTTTTAGTTTCTGAGCCATCTGACAATGACATAAGTCAAAACCCAGTTGTGCTTAATTAAACCTTTATGGAACAGTACAAACTGCATCATTGTATGTTATTTTGAAGATGGGACTTCCACTAAGATTAATTTAATTTAATTTTAAAGTAATTCTATTAATGAAGAAGGGGTATTTATTTTGCTTCTTTACCATTTAACTATTTTTCATTACTTTGGTCATTAGCACATTCATTTAGTAGTACAAATTCTCTTGTCAGTAATTAACTAATTTGGGCCAAATACAGGTGGCAATTGTCTTACAAGTAGTTGTACTTTGCTTGTTTTGCAATATAGGAATGGTTGAGTCGAGGGTGATCTATAATCAAACTCAATTGACAATATATTTTTTATATGGCTCCTTCCCCTTAGGGGATATGACTGTTCAAAAATTACACGTAAGACCCCCTCCCTCTCCCTCAGACTAGTATTTAACTGAGCACAGTTTTTTCACAACCTGAGATGGTGGAGTTGGTAGAGGCACTTGCAGTTGCTTTTTGGTGGCATGTGTGCTTGTACTAATATTTTCCTCCTCTATTTATGAACTTTTATCTAAAATATTTAACCATTCATAAATTTGCTGCAAACCTTCTTCTGCTGAGCTTCATCAAATTTTCTGAAATGTATTTGTATCCCTTTTGAGATGGGAATGGCATGAAAATAGGATATTCTTTTGGTAAAAAATAGTTATGATTTCTGGTTTTTATTCCTTGAATTTTCTAAAAAATTTCAAATTCAAATTCTCCTCTCTATCCCTTGCTTTTGATGGTATATGTTTTATTCTAGGTGTCTCCTAATTTACCTTAGTTTATTATGGTTTATTTATTTATTTTCTGCTTCCCTTGCAAACATCCATTCATTGGACAATCACAGGAGAGGCTTAAGCAGTAACAATGAATGAGCATGTGATACTGTTCCCTCATCAGAAAAATCTGATTAGCTGGTACACGAACCTAGGACCTTTGGGTGCTAACCACAGCATCTGGTGCTGGAGTATGCTTTGTTAGTTAATTTGCTCCTCACTAAAGACCTACATATATCACTTTCTTTCATATATATTGCAATTAGGAAAGGTGTATGCGATTATTTGGTGGAATGTTAAGTTAATGTATGCCCATGGAATAGCAAATCCAGGAAAAAAGTCATACGAATAAGACTTTTCTCCTGTGGTAAAGTATGTACCAATCCTGTTACAAATTTTTTAATTGCTGTCAATAAGAAATTGACAAAGCTAGAGGTTTACATTTACATTTAAGCCCTGAAAACCACCAATGGTGCATGGCAGGGGGTGTAAAACACTATATAGGGATATAGGTTATGTGATATTCATTATAATGTGAATTTGAGGTTCATAGTGAATAAAACTTGGGATATATTGTGAACTTAAGAGTGAACAGTAAGAGAGTGCATGAATCAAATTTTCACCATCCAGCAGGTAATTAAAAAATACACGAATGCGTATTAATCAATCAGGAAAAACATAGAGGCTGAGATAAGGGAATAATGGGAAGTTCTGATTGCATGTAAGGACATTTCATTCCTGATTAAAGTAACTAAGGTACGTACAATGAATAATGGCCAATATTCAAATCAATGACGCTGCTTTGGATATGACTCCTCAAGAGACTTACTTTAGTTTCTCTATAGTTTGACTTAAGTTGTGGAGAAAAGGAATCTGAGGTTAAATGTTGCTGAAATAACAGCTGCAGTGTTGAGTGATAGGATGAAATTGAACTGTTCATATGTTTTATTCAAGTGTAAATGATTTGAATATTCAACCAGTGAACAATTTAGTGTACTTGAGATTGAAGTGTTCTTGACCTGTTCTGCTCCGTTTGGTATTTATTTGTTTTTGTTTTTTTATTTGTTTTGTATTTATTTGACAAATATTTTGGCTTGTTTTTCTATCCTCTTGGAATTTATTTCATTTTGCTTTATTGTAATTAATGCTGTACTTTTATCCACAGTGCAAGAACTTGTGATTGCCTATGCAATGCATGGTATTGGCAAAGCAAAAGAAATACTTAAAAATGTGACAGGGGAAGATCCCATCAGAGAAGATGCTGAAAAAATGTTTGCATATTTGAATGCTGCCAATGAGCTGAGGAAACTCAGGACTCCAAGGGGCTGCAATTCAAAAACTCCGGAAGTACAGAAAGCAGTCAACTTAATTAAAACTCATAAATTTCAGTTGGAGCATTGTGATGATACAATGCACCTAGAGCCACTGGTAAGCTGTTTTTGTTGGTTCATAGAACTTTTGGGTTTCCTAATATCCATGGGTGATAATGATTTTTGACGTGTTAAAATTCTTGATTGTAGGTGTGGGAGGCATTGTTGGAGCATATGCCATTTTGGAAGGTTCTTGAACATCTTCCAAAACTGAGATGCAATCGCATCCTTAAACCTGGAGAAGACCTCAATAAAGCTATTCTAATTTCTCTTAGACATCTCCATGATACACTTACTAAAGCTTCCTCATCATTAACTTCTCCTATTAGCCCTGGCGTTGTGCTTGTTTCAATGCAGACTTACCGAAGGTAATCATTTAGAATTACTGTGAGCTATGTATATTTTAGTTGCCCAAATGCTGAAACTTTTTGAATTTAAACATTTGTCTAATTTTAAAGTTTAGCTACATTCCCTAATTGATACTTGTTAGATTGGCATCAATATTTTGATGTGGTTAAATTTAAATTCAAAGATTTAAGAAATATTGCAATGAAGAAAGAGGGTGTCAGGATAATCACTAAAATGAAGTGATGTACTAGTAATAAATAAAAATTGATACTGCTTTGTTTAATTTAAACTTTTATCACTTACTGAAGTCAAGTTCTCTATTCCATCAGAGTTAATAATGAGGATGTACCCTCCAAAGTGTGGGTATCCACTAAGGATGGGGTAGTTGCAGTCAGAAATCCTCATGGGAAACATGGACCACCCAACCTAACTGCAGCACACAATCAGACTAGGACTGCTAAGTCTCAAGGCTCTGCTGACGCCATCACTGCAGGAATGGTGGGTATATAATAATAATATTCAATAATTATATAAAATTCTCATTTCCTCACGAATCTTTGAGCCAAGCATATTTTATGTAAGTGATAAGAGGTCCTTATGGAGATGGGAGCACTGGATGCCATAAAACTTGTTTTCTCTGACTTGACACAATTATCTGGCTAATAAAGACCTCATCAGATCATGATTTTTAGCTTTATCAAAATGTGGAAAGTCAGTTTTAGGTGAATTAATATTAATGTAATCAGTGCTATTGATTTTGAACATTGAAAAGGCTGTATAAGTTTACTTTAGCTTTTGATGCATGATAGTTCAGTAGATGAAAATTTTCTTGCCTGAGGAATTCATTGTAATCATAGCTCCAGAAATAGAAGATTTCAGTTTTTGTATTCATTACTTTCATTGATTTTTTAAAATTAACTGCCTAACTTTATAAAATGTCTCATTAAATGTTTTATTTTACTAATTTACAGAGTAATCTAAACATTGATAAAACAAAGCGCATTAGAGAGCTTCCCAAACTGAACCCTAAGATTGTGGAAATGCTTAACAAGATTTTTATAGCAAGTGTCAAGGTAAGCTTTGAAAATAAAGTTATTCCTTATATTTATTGAATTGAATTTTTATAGTTGGGAGATATGTTTTTTAATAGTGTATTGTTGTAACTAGGATAAGTATGTATTGTAATAGTGTAATGTGTAGTTAGTTATATGATCACCTTCAGTAATAAAATGTTGCATTATTGTAATTATGTTTATTACTGTTTAAAATTTTCCAATAAGTTACAACCAGCCTAATAGTCCATCTGTAATGCATGTATTAATAATAATGACTTAGATCTTACTCACTTAAAATATTGCTGGGATGTTGCCATAACTGTATACAGTCTTGGAAAAATCTTAAAAAATTTTGCTTTTGAATGAATGAATTAGATTTTACTTGCTTCTCATTAAGCTGTTGCGCTTGAGCTTTGAGAAGGTAAAAATAGTCTGTCCTGAGAATGTATTTAAAAGATCATTCTTTGGAATATATTGCTAAAATAATAATTGTATTCACTAACATTTCATCATGTTTTCTATTATTATATTGTGAATAATGTATTGGAATTGCAAAATTCTTCTTTCTCCACCATTTATATGAAAATTATCTCTATTTTTTTTTTTCAAAAATCTGTAAAAGATATAAGGCCTGAAAATATTATATGTTTGAACATGAGAAATCCGTTCTTGAGATGTCAACACAGCTTAAATCTAAAGAACTTAGAAGCCTTTTCATAGTGGTCTTCTTGTTCCATCTCATAGAATTTAAACCTCTACTGTGTATGAAGTATTTCCCATTTAAATACAGTTACACTAAGTAGGATGTAGTTAAGTGAATGTAAGGCAAATTTTGTGTGAAAAATATGACTGCCTGTCCACAGCTGACAAGATAATTTGAAAGTGAAAGCTCTTCTCTCATGTGAACTTGATGCTTTATAACTAACAAACAACATTTTAATTTTCAGTTCTTACTGATAAAGGTAGTAATTTCTTATTGATGACAACTTAAATTTTACAAAAATATCCTAAACATTTCTTAATGTTGTAAAATCAGCTATTTTATAGGCATAAAGTGAAATCAATGATAGATATTTTATGTTAAGTATCTTAATTACCAGAAAATCTATCATCTGCATTTCAGGCAATGAAACCCACTGGTAAGCATTTCATTTTTGCCACTGGCAAAACACAACAGAAGAATGGGTGTCTTGTGAATCTTCATGTGATGACACATGAGGCTGCTGCGCTTTTGTTTATTTGTTTGGATGCTGTCGAAACCCATGGAAATGTAGCAGGCTACTGTATCGATTCTAATAGCACCTCCGTTGCAAAGCTGCGAAGTCCAGGATGTTCTATATCAAGTTGTTCTCGTGAAATAACACAGGTTTGTAAGTTTGGATCAGTATGACAAAGACGTACATTCAGAATTGTTTCCTGTGGAAACCCATTTCAGGAAGTATGATTCATATCAAACTCTGAAATTGTTATTAAAACTTTTATCGGAAAGTTGAAAATGCTCTCCAAATTGCTTGTGATAAATGAGATTTATAAGAAAATGGCAATGAGTGAGATCTCAGTAAATCATAGTAAACACTTTTAATGATTACTTTTGCGACAAAATGTGGAAGAAAGAGCAAACAAATTTTTTTACCCACTTTTCCATCTTCATCAACCTAATGATGGCATGAAGTGGTAAAACCATGGTCATTGAATAAAATTATTTGGTGCTAAACATGCTAGCTTGTTTTTTCTTTCTTCAGTTTTGGAGCTCTAACAAGTCATGCCTGAAGCAATTGATAGTGAGAAATGTTGCTTTAATTTTGAGCATTTTAATATTTATTGATCTCTAAGCATTGACCCTATGTTTGAGTTTGTTAGTGAGACAGAACTGAATCTCTGGGATAGAAATATCATCAACAAAAAATGTAGTACTATTCAAGGTATGAAAAGCTGTAGAATAGGAGCCTGTGCAGGCAAGGTAAATGGAGCAACTCCCATGTTCTTGGGTGACCTTGCCTCTACTCCTCAGCTCTCACTCACTTCTTGCTCTTTTGAGGTGGTGGGTTTTATGTAACTTTATGATTATTACTTTTTCCAAATTTATTTCTTCCTTTGGATAAGAAGGTGACTAGTTTCGACAAATGATCATCATCAACAGGTATTGATGGTCATTTATTGAAACCTGTCATTTTCTTATCCATGAAAAGGAAATAAATTTTGTGATAAAATACTATTCGCAGTTCTGTTTCTGTGGTGGATTTTCACACCTCACCCGATACTTTGAAGTTAATTTATGTAACTTGTATGAGGTATTAAGATCTTAGAGTTTTCTTTCTCCTTTATACTAGTAAATACTTTTTTAATACATGATAAAAAACCCAATGCTTAGTTTTATTAAACTTTGAGAGACTTTATAACGAAATCTTTACATGAGAGCATTTGGTTCAATATTTTCTTTTTGAAAAAAAAAATTCTTTTTGAACTTCCTGCTTTAAAACTGCTGTTTGAAACTATTTGTAATTTGAAATATCTCTGCAGATCTTTTCTGTAATATTGCAACTTAGATTTGCCTGTGTCATTTAATTTCAGGAAACTGCCTCCACTCCTATCAACGTGGAATGTTGGTTAGGTTATTTATCTAGGCAGAAATTGGCTACGGATGTCATAGTTCTTGTAGCTGAAAGTTTTGTTTCTGAGAGGGACAGTGGGCAGAGGCTTTTAGAAGCAATGAAGAAGTATCGTATGGACACTAAAAAACCCACAGCAAAGTAAGTGTTATTCTCAGTTTAGCTACAATTTGAATATTCGTGTGTGTAAAGCTGACTGCAATTTTAGGATTGGTTTTTCAAACTATTCAATGAATAAATTCTTGTTTCAGGTTAGTGATGGTGTCATTTGCAAGCAAGGTTTTACCTCAGATTGAAGCAGAGAAATTTGATTATGGAATCCTGATGGTGTATGGATTTGACTCTCAGCTTCCATTCATTATCCAGCGTTTTGCTAGAGGAGATTTTTGAACTTTTTTAAAGAAAATGTCTATTCATCCAAACTCCCAAACTTTCTTCTACAGGGTTTTACAATCCTCCTCTTCTTTACTTGAAGGGTACTACATAGTCAGCGAAAAGGGATTGGTTGCAAATAAGGGTGCTGATAATTTTTCTTTCTGCCAGTATACGTTGAGGAAATGTTGTCATTATAAAATCTTGTAGCTACCTGTTAGCTGGAAGTGAAAGCTAGTGAATCATGGGGAACCATATGTAATATTCTATTGGAATTTTTCATGTGTTCAAGTGAATTGACATGGGACTTATTCTTAGAGGTAAATGTATGCCTCACTGTTTTCCTTTGATGTGATTGTAGTGATGAGGAAATCTTTCATATGAATATCATAGCAGATTTGTTCTTGCTGCACCTATTTGTCCAAGTTCTCAATCAGAATTTGTACTAGATTTTGATTTTGGTGTACGCCCATGTGTCATACTGCACCAAATTTTCATCATGAAAGTGGTATCTGTGCACTTAGTTTATCTGCCTATGTTTACCAAAAAAGTTCATATTTTTCAAAAGTGAAGAATTCTGTCCTCGGAAGCATGAGGTTCAAAACTCAACTGTCGTGGAATCATGTGTTAGTGCTAATTCTGCCATGTTTTTCACAAATGTGGATAATTTATTAAAAATTTCCATTTTTTTACTTGCTTGAAGCGTAGACTGCACCTGTGATGTTAGAATCCTTAAACATAATTCAGATTTCTTTAGCTCTCTGTTTGATTCCGTGGAGTTGAGCCATTTACATTGTGATAATGCATATAATAAGATAGAGCAGTTTTATTGATTTTTGTCGATGTTAGTTAGCAATGCTGGCTTTCAGTCATGTTATTATAGATGTATTTAATAGTGTTTAATAACCTAAGTAAGTGGTTGGACATATTTTCTCTGGGGCCTCACGGAAAGAAAAAAGTAGTAAGGCCATGAATGTAGAATGATAAGTCGTGGCGTGCCTTAAAAAATTCTTGAGCAAACCATTTCCTTGCTCTTATGGCCTTTGGAGGAAATTATTTCCTACCCTAGAAATCATTTATATATTAACCTGCAGTCTAAGTGACTACTAACATCTTCCTTTGAATACAAGGGCATGTAGATGTTACTAATCTACTGAAATCAATGATTTTTTTTATCGTTTCTATTACATTTGTAGATGAGAGAACAACTCTTTAGACGATTGCATTTTTGCACAGAACTGAAACATATGGAATCTGGTCTGTGATTAAAGTAATTTATTATGCCAGCATCTTGGCATAGTTTCCACTACATTCTGTTCTGTCTGACAGCCATATTAGTCAATGATATTTTTTCTAAACAGATTTATTATACAGACTGTCATCATTGACCTTTAATGCTGAAATTGCTGTACCAATACAATCTGACTGTTGTAACTTAACATAAATTTGCTCCATCCTTGCATGTGATTTAATGATGTAGTGGTCAGCAAAATGGTAATTTGTGGAATAACTGTACATCTGCAGACATTATTTGTACCTTTTTTAATTACATGAATCTATCAAAAGAAAAAAAACCAATGCAGATATTATGCAAAGAGATGTGTTCAGCTCCTTCATCAGCTTAAATTTTAAAAGGTACATAATTTTGTTTGCTACTTAGTTATCTGCCAGGTTGCTTAATTTTTATATCTGTTTGTATTTTCTTTTGTGTTATATGTTACCAATGAACTCTTTTGCTGATAAATTAAATCTTATTGTGGAGGTATTTCATTATTTATTTTTGAATACAAACTTACAGTAGGCAGTTGACAGTTACTGATTGTGATGTAGAGTCCATGACTTTTTGTGATTTTTTGTTTTCTAACTATAAGTCTGATGGTAAACTGAATAATTTCAGAAAAAATCTCATATTTTCATTCATGAATATTATTTTTGCATTTAGAGTTTTATAGTATTTGCCAGTAGGTTTCTGTGTTTGGCTCCACCAAAAGAATCTTGTCCATACTCCTACTGGGTAGTTTTCTACACAAGTGATACTTTCTCTGCAGTTTTCTATAGTTCCTAAAACTATTAGATTCATCCTACTGTGAAATGGATCTTGACCTCTGAATTTTATTTGTTGGACATGTCCGAGTAGTATCAATGATGAATACTTTCAAAGTCTTTGGTTTTACTGCTATGTGATACTTTGATTTTTATTCTTTGTTCTGCATTTGTAAGTTTTTGGAATGGCATTTTGTATTTGCCTTATATATATTTTCCAAATATTGATGCTATAGTGATGCACTGGAAAATATTTTGATTAAATTTGTAATGATTGTATGTCTCAAGTATCAGTGTATTTCATTGATGGTTTATATGAGGGATATTTGTTAAGATGTCTGGGATGTATTCATTTTTTAGTGCTCATAGTGCACTAAAAAATGAATACATCCCAGTTATGTCTACTTTTAAAGTTGAATACATCTCAAGGAATGTTACAATGATGAATTTCCTGAAACATTCAACTTCAAAGAACCTATAAGTATGTACAATATGAAAATCAATACTTGGAAAGATGGGTATAGTCATAATATTTCTAAGCAGCACAAGCTTTATGATTGTTACAGTATTCTAAATAATGGAATAAAATATTAAGAGCAAAAATGCCTTTCACAACATGAAATGCACCAAATAATGGAATTCTCTTCCTCTGTGTAATGAAGAATCATAATTTATGCACGTAGTAATGAAATTCCCTGCAAAAATGAGTGACGAAAAATTCATTATTAATTTATTGCATTCATTGATTCCTTGATAGAACACCAATTAGGTTATCATGTCGAAGGTATCATTTAAGGCTTTACATCTGCATTGCATAGGTATTGAAATCAAGATGCCAAAACAATTTCAAGAAGCAAGAGAGAGATTAGGATGACGAACAGGATAAAGAACCATTTAATCTACTCGAAGTTGAATTTTTGAATAAACTCATTTCCGTTACATAAAAACTGGGTAAATATNTCTCTATGGTCTCCAGTTGTTTATATTGGGCTAAGGTCTTCAATGCTATGTAGTTCTCTCCTCTCTTTATTTAATTTATCTCTTCATTCCACTGCATCTTACAGTTCATTTTCCCTTCTGTTGCCAATACTTGCAAGCAATCTCTCTGTAATACATAGCCTGCCCAGTTTGAATTTCTCTCTCTTACTCTATATATTATGAGTCTTTCATCTCCAATCCTTTCCAATGAATCTTCCTTTTTTTACCCTACCTGTCCATCTTGTTATCTCTGTCTTACTGCATCCACATCTCGATACTTTCCAGGCATCGTTCTTATTTCTTTATCATTGACTTTGTTTCTGACCCATACAGTACTCCACTTCACATGAATTATAATACTAACTTACAAGATTGAGAGCTTCTGAAGACAGTTTTCCTTGCTTGGAGGTGCCTTCAAGGCTGAGACCAAAATCCATTGCAAAATCTTCCCTTTCTTCTTTTCTACACAGTCATGATAGCACGAATGAGATGTTAAACATCATCCTTCCACTGTTTCGCCAAGCCCCAGAATTACAACTGGGTTCACTTAATAATAATAAAAGTTAATCATTTTATAAACATGGGAGCTTTAACCCTATGAANTCGGAGTTGGTAAACACAGGTTTCTCGGGAAAAATAGGCATTTTTAGGAACGGGAGCATTTTAAGTGGGTGACAAAAATAAAGGCTGGTGGACCTCTTCGCAATATTTACCATCAAAACAACTCCAATATTCAATCATCTATTTATTTATCGTGAAAATAATTATATCAAGTGATGTTTCAAGGGGAAACTACAAGTTTCATATGCATGAAACTTGTAGTAACTTAGTTCAATCGGTTTAGTCCGATTAGAAACTGCTTTGGTCGTTTTCCTCGGCGTAACATTAAAGAAGCTAACTTTGCAACTTTCTAAATAGGATAGTAATGTGTGTTAAAATAGCACCACTCACAATCCACAGCCAGTTCGAGAGGTGGATATGTGAAAAATCGAAAGTTTCGTAACTGTGCAACCTTAAAGAGGTAGGATATATTTTTGGTATAAAGAACACAACATAAATGTTTTATAATTACTACTAAGTTATTTCTTGCCTTCCTTCCAAATCATCAAGCATTTCCACTATGTGATCAGGCAGGCTTCCTCTTTTGCAATTTGCTTATTTGGTTTGGTCTGGTGATTTATCACAAAATAGCTCGGTTTATGAATATGCTACATTTTGACGCTTGTATATGCAAATTGTCAAAGCAATATGTAGATGTAACGAATCTCGCATCTATATAAATTAAATGTTGTCTACTTGAAAGTACGCTTTGCATTTCCTTAAAGGCGTGATATATGATTACTGAAGGTAATAGTAGTAGCGGTATTGTAAAAAGAGTTTCCTCTCTACAGATAAGCTCAAATTGAAGAAAATTGGCTCCCACAAGGAATTGAACACAGGACCAATTTACTGAGGCGAAAGAGCTACCCACTTGGCAGTCCAGAAGCCCTACTTGTAACAATATTTTCATTAAGTATTAAATATTAGTTTTTAGATTAATTACTATCACAAAAAAGGAACAGCAAAGTGGACATAAAATACAAACTGAATAGAATATCGAAAAAGCCATCAATCCATGCTAGCAGACATATATAGTTATCCTTGAGAACATTACTGGCCATAAGTAAGGGATAGCATAGCATAAGTAAAGTACCTATAAATAAAGCATATTTCATTGTACAACAAGATGAAAGTCATTGAGTAATTACATTACATGGGAATGTCATCAAAACAAACAATTACTTCAAGGTTTCACCATTTGCTTACAACAGTAAGCTTTCTTCTAACCTTTTCTGTGTCTTTGAAGAGAATTAACATTCTGCATGATGTTTACATTAACCTGATAGGGAAGCTCCTTATAAAGACAACTTAAATCTCTATGTACATCTGTTAGAGATGTGATACAAAAAATTTACATTTGACCATAATTGCCTTTGCACAGTTTCTTTAACCGTAGCGATAAATCATGATATATTTAACATTACAATGCACCAACTAGAATTTTTTATGCATTATTGCTGTAAAAGTATACTTACAAAGGATAACAAAATCCTGACATTATGAAAGTAGTGAAATCATAAAATGAATCAGTTTATAACTTTACAAGAATGATAAAATAAGCCAGAAGCATAGTAAACATTGAAGCCACACTTCTATTACTTGCGCACAATATAGAATATAAATAAATTAATGTAAAGTTCAAACAGCATTCAAATATCTCATTTAATTTAAAATGTAAAACTTCTTCCCATGTACACAAATATATAATGAGTGAGCTTCAGCTGAAAATTGCTCATATTAATGAAGGGTGAATGAATGATGCAAAAAAAATTTTCATTGAAGCTTCTGGAAAGAAAAAAATAAATTACAGAGCTCCATCACACAGACTGAATCCATGTTAAATGTATGTTAAAATATCTTTACATCCCAGCAAAATATAGTACAACAATTTAGTAAAGGTAAGAAAAAGAAGACACAAAAGTCCTTCAGCTGTTGTGTAGAATTGGAAAAGTAAAAGTCTGTGGTGTATAATTTTCTTCCTAGCTATCTTCAGCAGATATTGGTCTTCAGAACACAGTCACAAGCCTTCACACATAGAACTCATCACTATGCTTCCTAACGCAGTTCAAGGGGAGGCTCCATTATTGTGCTCTTCTTCAGAATTTTAAAAGGTGCAGTCTCCTCACATGTTAGGCAATCAGGTTTTTCTTCCAGTGTGCTGTAGACGAAGAATTGGAGATAAATAATTTACTCATAGTCTTACTGGGAGATAAAATGGGTCCTTGGACTATGGAATTTAAAAGCATCAAAGTATTTTAAGAGAAAATCCTTTCATGGCAGTCATAGATCGAAAAGAAGGAAACATACCATTTTCTCAGTCATCTCCTCAATGTCAGCTTCTGTCCTGAGTACATTGATAGCCATTGTGATCAGATAGTTGTTTGATGATTTCAGATTGCACAACTGCCTTGGAGAGCACTAATCTGGACTCAGCAAGCACAAAAACAGACATGTAGAATGTTAGCATTTCATAATTGTCATTAGCTTTTTGCAAATTCAAACAGCATATACACAAACTTATTATGGGATAGCAGATCATTCAAGCCTTAAATGAGAAAATTGTTGACATTGATAAAAAGTCTATAATTATAAAATAGAAGATTGAGAAGAGAACTACACCTGTCTCTTTGACAATGTCTGCAAAGAATTCCTGGACTCACCCTTAAAACAGAGCTGTTGACACAGCATCCTCCATGGCCAAATACTCCTGTGGTATTATCTTAAGGATGTCTGGAGTCTGTGCATAGGAGGATGACTAAAATCTTAACCTTCATTTCATGGTCAAAGAGTAGCATTATGTATCTCAGAAAGATAACTCAGGCTTAATTAATAAATGATAGAAAACGTTTAAATTAATTTGGACAAATAATTCAAAGAAATCAAACCATTTCCAAGCTGGACCTTTTACTAAAGCAATTCGAGAATCACATTGGCAACTGAAACCACTGTGTCCTCCAAGGATCAACATTCCACACGTCTTTCTTCAAAGATGCAGCCCTCAAGGCCCAGATGGGGGAGGACACCTTCACTTTATATCCAGGGAATGGCCTAACATATCTAAAAAAATAGCTCAACTTTCATTGGTTAAAGCCAGGATAAAAAACAAAGTAATTTGGAATAATTAAATTGTGTGTACTCTTAACCTGTTATTCCTGCGTACTGTTCAGTACATTAACACAATGGAATATGACTTATATGTATATATAAGTAATCTATGTATGTATCTGACAGTTATAATGTAAGACATTGTGGACAGCAAGGAATTGCATTGAGAAAACTCGTAAAGAAAGGATGTAAAATTTTTCCACAGACAAAGTTTTGCAGGCACTATGGTAGATTGTATCCTAGTTTAATAAATTGCAAGAGCCAAACTGAACATCATTTCTATGATGATATAATTAACTTTTAATTTTTTGATCTTTGGATGGCAGGTCCAATTTGGAACTTTTCAGAAATAATGTCACAAGTACAGTGCTGGCCAAAATTAACACAACACCTTGCAGTGTGACAAAGTGGGAGATCTAGGTATTAACTGTGCTGAGGAGTTTACAGTGCACTTTTACAACAGTGTCAGAGGGGGGGGGGTCAGCCCATTGGGAATGGGGGAAGGCAAGGCCTAGATGTGCTTAATGTTGGGAAAATTTGGAAATCAGTATTCCTACATATCTCTGCATGCAAAACATTTGAGACCGGATATGAATATGGGCTGTGGATAGGGGAGTCTCAGGATGAACAGCCTGATGAGATTTTTGGCAAAAAACTATGCCTAATCAAATTAAATGAAAGTAAAAGATTCATCCTCCTTTTGCTTTGAATATGCAACATGTTCATTTGATTATTTCCTAGGATTTATCCATTATTTTTATCTATTATCAAGAGGATTCAGAGAACACAAAATCTTCGTAAACAAAATATTCTTCAGAGCATGTTACAACTATTAACGTTTCTTTGATGCCTGAGCCCAATGTTGTAACAAGATTTAAATCTACATCTTCCTCTCCTGACTTAATTGCTTGAAAGAAGTTTCTTACGTTGAGAATGATTTCTTTCTCGCGCTTCCTTAGATTACGCAGTTTCACTTCGTCTCTCCTACCATCCGAGTTTTCATTGGATGCCGATGGAGAGGAATTCAGCAACTTCTACCTTAAAAGGTTGCTTTTTACTGGGTGCATTTTCTATTACACTTCACACAGGTGGAATTCTACTCGCTTACTTCTCCAAAAGAC
>KZ308146.1:31394-50268 GCA_000376725.2 Ladona fulva
AGGTATTGGTCGATATTTCCGTAAACATGGGGTTAAATTGGTAGCAGATACTGCAGAATTCTTTCATAGTAGTCACCTATTTAACGAAATACCGTAAAAGCGAGGTTATTTCCCTTGGTGTTGGTCATGACCACAGATGTCAATTATCCATCATGTAACGACTACGAATGATTCGGGTTCCCCGCTGAATCTAACCAAGTATTCTTTGTTAGCACTTTGAACAATTGTTACCTCATTCATAGTTAATTATTCGCCAATTCTGTCACTTGAACATGGCAAGTTTTTCTCGTACTTGGTGCAGCACTTTGTCAACGTCTACGTTTTATAAATTGTCATAGATATTGTGTTTGGATAAAGAAATACTAATGTACCGTATCTTAATTATAATATTTTAAAAGATATTTGGTAAATCTTACCCGACTGTCTTTAAAAGTTGCCGTACAAATCTGCACGAAATAACACGTACCTCTAGACTGTACAGAGAAATTGTGTTTGAATTCTCCAGGAACGAAAATCCCCAACAGGATTGAGTTCAAAATTGTACACAACATTTAAATATATGTAAATAGCTACCCGAGAAACGAATCTTTAGCTTATCTTACTAAATAATCTAATGGCCAGTTTTTACTGGGTTGAAAGTTGCTCCAGCTCAGTACTAAGAAGATGGATAATAAATGATAGTAAAGGTTAGCAGGCAATTCTCATTAGCTGCGAAACTTTCCAGTTGCCTTTTTTTCCCTCGTGGCGCCAGATTTGAATACTAGAAATTCATCTTTAATATATTCATTGTAATTAATAACATATCGTTTAATTGACGAATATAGCATGAGAGCGATCACCCTCTTTTTGATAATTTGCAATACACAGTTTATTTGCATGACAAAGAACTTATTGTTTCTTTGATAACTTTACATCAGCTGAATTTTTCACACAAAATGGCATTTTTACAGTAAAAATGGAAATAATCAATGGACAAATATTGTCATTACTTTAAAATGGATGTATAATTTATTACTTCTTGATCCAATCCTGAATAATTGATGTTACTAAAACTCCCTTTTCGAAAAAGCCGAAGAAGTTAATTGTATATCCTTACGAATGATCATGACAAATTTGAAAATTCCAGTAAAGCTTACATTTGATCTAGTTTCCCGGTTCTAGCAGGATCTAGCAGGTTCGCGCAAACTTGTTCCCCGAATTCGATAATAGTAGAACGATGTACGTAGAGGTACTACTATCCTCCCGTTTCATCAAGAACAATTTCAATTTTGGATCATGAAGTTCTTCCTTATTATTTCATCTTAAATTTTCGTAAACTGATTCTTAAATTAGAACGATAACGAAAAATGAATGAACCTATCCATGTGTAATATGCAACCATACACTGCATGGTTGTATATTACATAGGGATATGATCAAATGATTAACCCCCCTCCTCCCCCGTCGGGCAGTTTCTAGATCCGTCCAAGGTTGGGAGGAGTTGATTTAGCGAGCAAGTTCTTGCCTAGTGCCCCTTCCAATTAGATTCGGATGATTTCTTCCCAAAAATTTTTAGTAATTCCTGAGGGAAGTGCCTCCCAAACCTGCCAGCAAGGATAAAATTCACCTTTATTAACTTTGCTCTCAGTTCGAAAGAAGTATGTTCTTGGAGATGACTAAACTTTTTGTGATTAGTCTCCAACTGTAATGTGATTTTTGTTAATGTTGCACTGATTGCACCACAGTGAAAAAAGGAAATATTTCGAAAAAAATTTGCGTCATTATGAGAATGAAGTTTTTCTTTGTCAGCAAAACCAACTGTATTCTTTCAGGAAGTTTGGTTTCCATCTAATGTCAATTAATAACTACTTGTTTCTTGCTGTCAATTTCTTAGGGACTTCCCTTACTAATCTAATGTTATTAGGGGTAATATGATGCCATTAATCGAAAACCAATGTAATCATTAAGCATAGATATCATAGCATCTATGATTCTGTATCAATAACCGTTTCAGGAAAAAGGAAAAGAGAAGGAAAAACTGCTGTATTTGTAGCTAGAAATCATTTCTTAAACTTTTTCTTGTACCATACATACTCTCCAAATTTACAGAAATTGTTGTGAGAAGAATAAACACAGAATGAGAAGAGAACACACAGATTTGTCTTCTATAGAATCTGGCACAATCACCTCAAAATTTGGCAAAAAATTATAATTCATCATTGTAGATCTTACAAGATATTTGCCTGATAAATTCCATGATAATCTGAAAACAGATATTAGATGTTTGTTTATGTATATAAAATTTTATTGCAATATTAAATGGAACACCAGTTTTCACTCTTTTTGTCTTCTGGATAAAGGGAATGAGGAATTTGTTTTCCATGATTTTGTAAGACTCAACTTATTTTTTATGGATATGAGGGAAAGAATACTGAGGAGATGGATTGTTCTTTTGAACTCCTTTCTGGATTTGTAAGCAATCCAGCACAATTTACATAGAAAACCAGATAAAAATGTTGTAAAAATAGTCTTTTAATTCAGGTAAAAATAATAATACACTTTACATCATAATAATATATACAATATTACATCACACCTTAAGATGTATCACTTCTTGATAGGATAAATGCAGTTTAAAGAATGCTTTTGATTCTTATACATAGCAGCAGAGTAATTAAATTGAGGTAATATTACTGGCTGCATGAAAAAATGCAGCTGATTCACATCAGTATGGTCCATAAATAAAATCCCTGTGAAAGAGATAACATATTTTCCAGATGTCATTTCATTAAGGTTTTCTCATATCAAAATTTTCAATGAAATCAGAAATTTTCCCTTTATACCAGAAGGATTCACTGATACCGCTTAGTATAATGATTCAAAGTCAGTTAAGATTTCATTGAAATCAATTGTAAGTATTTATCTCAATCCAATTGTTGTCAAATTTAAACTATTTTGTAAACCTAGAAATGGATGAATTCAAGCTATAGGTTTCTTTTTGCAATATGATGTGCATTCATCTAAGAACTATTTACCTTATTGCAGTAAGAACAAATATATCCTGTAGATGGCTGATTTCATAGTTTTTCCAGCATTTGGCCTTTTAAGAGCACCATTTAGAAAAGTTTGTTTGTCATGAGATGTCTCTTCTTCCACTAAGACCCTGAGTCACACAACCATTGACTCTGTAACACAAAAATAGCTTCTATATCTATCCAATATTCTCTTTAAAATATATTTATCCCATATTCATTCGGCATCCTCAAAATAACCACTTAAGTGCAGTCTATGTGAAAATGCATTTCTTAGATTCAACCAGAATGGAGTTAGTGTATCTGTTGATGGTGTAAATCTTCAACTCTGAGATAATAATCTTTTCTGCAGAGGCAGCCATCCAAGAGCTGCATGCCAGTCATAACAATATGATTTATTCAACAAATGAAGAAATTTTTACTTTCACAAGCTCTCTAACATGTATCCCACAATGGAAATGTCACTTCCTCAACAACTGATAAAGAACTTTTCATTCTGTATATTATGTAGTTAAATTACACTTTGGTCCCTTGAGGTTTCTGATATTCATTCAGTTTAATATTGCTGGCATAGGGTCATGATTAGTCACATCCCAATCCCTCTGGAGCCCAATTACAGATTCCTCCAATTGGGTCAAATGTAAGGTGCCTGGGGCATTCATATTCCCATCCTAAGATATTTCCTTCCACTTCGGCACAAGAAACAAATCGTCGATTGCATGATGGAGATGAACTAGCATCTCTGAATGATAATGGATGGGGAAAGTTGCCTCTATCTAAGCACTGTACAGTTCCATCAACACGAACGCGAACTTTTTCAGAAGTGGATCCTGGAGGTAAGTCATAGTAATCATAGTCGTATGATTCAGTAGAAGGAGATACTGGCTTCCTTGTTGTTGATGTTCTCCTTGGAGGAGATGTTGAAGATGTGCGCTGGTTATTGCGGGATGAGGTTGGACGGGGTGTGGTTGCAGCTGTAATATGATTTATTATTTTCTGATTATAAATTTTGCTATTTGCTCTTAATCTAAAAGACCAGAGAAAAATTATTATGAAGTAAATCTGAAAATAAAATACACAGAATCCATAGTGTTATCATATTGTGTTTATTTAATGTAAATCAATGGGTAACTATGGTAATAGGAGAAAGAAATTTTTACTAGTTCTTAATCAGTCTTATTTGTTCAAATGTTGCCATAAAAATATACATACAAAAACACTGATCAAGATTCAAGCTTCATTCTCTGAAGGAAAATTTAATATAATCTATATCTTCGTGTAAATCCTAATTATGATTAATAAATAAAACAAAATGTAAACAATTTATAATGATTTTAAACATTAGATAGTCGTTTTATCTTTGGAAATTTTCCTTACGTCTCCTTGCTGGAGGTCTTCTAATAATTGCTGGCTTTGGAGAAGTAACCTCCACCTCAACCTCTTCACTTTCTTCCAGTATAACTCCCTCCCTCTTATCGTCTTCTATATCCTTTACCCTTTTCTCTTCTTCAAAAACCAATGGCAAATTGTCCCTTGGAGTTGTAGCTCCACTTGTTAGTAGACTTTTTCTTTCTTCTCCAATCTGGAAAGACAAATTGCAGGAATTATGATTTTCTGCTTAATTTCTACAAATGATACATAACTTATTTTCTTTCAGTTTATTAATTAGGACTTTTTTCAATATTTTCAACCCAAGGTTCTCCTCCTCTCTAGATAGAAATTCATCTATAATCATATATATCTATATGTTTTATAGATAGAGTATGTTTCATTTTGAAAATCGGAAATGAAAAAAAGCTAGAAGTTATAAATTATGAATCAAAAGACCCAGAAAGAGCTAAAAATAATATTCTTCATTAATGTCAAATTCAATGGAAAATAGAAAAAGTTACTATAGGATCAATTCATGAAATTTGTAATAATGATCACAACTGGGAGCATCAAAACCTAGGTTGGTGAATAAAATTGAAGTTGTAAGCTGTTAACAGTGTCATCTTACAAATGATTACAACCAACCATTAAGTCAAGGCTGAATTAAAAGATTCTATAGTGACACGCATTTTTTAATCCTGAATTAATCTTATGCTAAAAATTAAGAATATTTACTGTAGGTGTTGCTTTCTGATCTGTAGCAATCAGGTCCTCATCTCTATCTTCTCCTACTCTTAAGCTTGGGACGACAATTTTCCTCCTTGCAGTCAGTTTCCTACGACCAAGAGTATTGCCTCGAGGTGCAAATAGAGGTCGTCTTGATGTGGAAATGGCTCTCTCGGAGGTTACTGGGGCTTCTGTAGTTGTGGTCACTGGAATTTCCTATTATGATACAAAAAATATGTTTAATCATCAAATTAGTGATATTCAATGGATTTTAAGCTTTTTCCACGTCTTCTTTTATTCTTTGCTCTTTTGGAAATATCTTTGACAAATCATGATAGTTTTACTGAAATAGTCTTCTTTTCATTCACATTTATATATGTAACTATTTCATTATGTTAAAGAAGACGTGGCAGTTTTTATCAACTACCTTTTGGCTATATAGAAAATTATCCTTCCTTGATAGTTATTTTTAATAACAAAATACATGGAAATATTACCACATACAATGATAAAATACAGACATATTTACATTTATGATAAGCAACATGCATGTGAATAAATACACAGATGTTTACATGTAGTTAGAAGAAAAACTGTTAAAAATATTCATGCAGTTCAGCTTTAAGGTAAGTATTGTACATTCAGAAAACTAAAAATGAAGAGCTTTTCATGAATTATCTGAGTAGTTAGCTTTCTTAAGCTTCTGATTCTTGAATGTGCTCTGAAAAGTTATGGGAAAGCAATTTAAAGTTTTCTGAAGATGATAGTGAGCTGAATATAAGATTACTATGAAGTGAACTTTGACTTGTACATTTAGAATCTGTTTTTTTTTTAGCAAGACATAATTGAAAATCCATGTATTATAGTAATTTATGTTTCCTCTATTTGATGATATTTTCTTAATTTACTATAGTTCTTTGTGATGGAGATATAAGTTTATTTCTGCGTTAATATTGGCTACAATGGAATTTTCATAAGTGGGATAAAACTGCTACAAAATTCTTGATTAACCCATTTATATTGCATAATGCATACAATCAGATCGATTCACAAAAATATTAGTATTATTCTTTTCAACAACATGTTCAGTCAAATTTGATATGATAGGAAGCAGGATTAAAGATGTTATCAGAAGCTCTTCCTTTTTCATTTAACTGGTCACATACTGGCTTCAGTATTGCATATTTGGTGGATCACTTTCATTCCAAAATTTTAGGTTAAATTTTTAAGGATGGTTCCTTTTATTCCTCTATGAATTCAAAAAGAAATAATTTACTGGAAATTATGATAACTACCCTATTATCTACATTACTAAGAATGCCTGCTGTGTCAGTTTATAAATTGTAAAAAATAATGACTAACATTTACTGATACATTTTTGCACAGAAATCCATTAAGTTCTAATGAGTAACAGGTAAGTAAGGACATCACATTTGAATGGCTATAATAACCAATTGCATAATTACTATGAAAATTCCATTGCAATCATTCAAATTAGTTAGCAATAAGAACATGGCATATTATTGATGAGAAATGCTGAAAGCTGAAATAGGCAAAGAAATACATAAAATAGATGAAAATAAAGATGAACATAAAACAATATGTTAATAAATGAAGATAAATTTGACACTAGGTACAAAGTAAGAACATGACAGATGAAACATTGAAATATTTTGCTTTTGACCTTAGCAAGAGAAGATCATAAAAATTATCATGAAAGTGATTATTAAAAGGAAAGAGTAAGAGTGGAAAATGTTCCTCAAACATTTAAGTAAGAAAGTAAATTTAAAGTATTGAATTTAACTTGAATAAAATATTCTTGGATTCTATAATGTATGATTAACCAGGGTATTTTTCTTCATTTCTGATAAATTATAGAGAAAAGGGTACTAAATTTTTTTGTTCAAATTGATAAACTTGAGCTCATCCTCTTCATAAAATCATTTTCAGAATTCTTTCTACCATCAGTTTTGTATGTATTAATATTGGTCATGACTTTACCACATGACCCTGTTTACCACAGTTGTCCTACTGTCCACTTTGAATGTCAGTTCCCTGTCAATTTGTCTTTTGTCCTAGTAAGACAAAATTAGGACATGGCCATCCAATAATTAGGGGTTACAGTGATCTTATTAGCTACACAATGGAACTGAAAAAAGGAATTGAATAAATCAAATGGTTAAGTTAATATTCTTTGAACTTAAACAATTATTATCAAATAACAAAAAATAGTTTATGCTCTAGCTTCAAAAAGANAATGACGAGGACAAAAGATTCCGATATGCTGACGTATACGTCACTATATATATTTATTGTTTCCGATTGATTCTGGGCTTTTTAACCAGTGTACCGAACCTGAGTTCTAGGTGTGCCTCGTAACATCCGGGATATCTCAACGTTTGAAGAACTATATTACAGACATCGGTAAGATTTCTAGAAAATTCACGCAATATAATCTTTGACGTAACGTAACGAAACTTTTATTCTACACAAAAAACTTCTTACTTACGTAAAACAATTTCGTAATGAAGTTGTCAAATACTGCCCAGTGCTCTGGGAAACATAAGTTGTGAGTCGTGGGAGAAGAAATTCGGGAAAAATGAACTCATTTTTAGCTTAGTAAAAATTGAGTCTACTGATAAACACAATGTCTTGACATACGTAGGTAATAGTAGCCACTATAAAATCGTGGTTTATTACCAGTAAGTTATTACGGCTCCCTAACCGTAATGGACTAAGGCTCGGTATTATAATGTATACTAAATATGGACTTTACCGGCATTTATAATGGTTTCTAAGAGTTAAAGTGAAGATTACAGTTAATACTCATGCTAATTCATCATCTATATAGAAGATTAGCTATAATCTTCACTTTAACTCCAAAATTCCAAATAAATACACAATTAAGGTTGTAAGGAGCTGATGTAGGATGTTTTGCATGATTATGTTTCAAAATCAAGCACAAGCTTTAAATGAACCTGTAAATGGTAAATGTGAATCTGAATCAATATTTACAAAATATTTACAAATAGATTGAAACATATTCACCTTACTTCTGGATTGCTCTAGATTTTTTGATAGAATACCAAATCCATGAAATTTGTATTTGGTTGCTGTTATGACTGTTATGATAAGAACCCAATTGAAATGGGCTAATTTTGATGGTAATCAGCTAGAAAATTAGCTTAAAAATATCATAGTGATTGACCTATATGTTAATGGATCTGAAGCTCCAGATTTTCTGAATTTCTAGTTATACATGGGTCCTCCAAATGAATTCTTTGATCTTAACGTATGTCCATTTCTGTTTAATACTGCTGTAAAACTTAGAACAAGCTCTAAGGGGATATACCGCCTCATGAATATCAAAGAGTGACACTGAAAAAAAATTTGCAATCTGATCATCTAATGTTAGGGCCTCATATAGATTGAATTCTAAGAAACCATTTTCCATTTACTGTGGCATTGATTAAAACCTAAAATGAAAATAATTTTATTTGAATAAATCTGAGTTTGTTCAATTTAGAAAATTAAATATAAGATGAATATTGCACATGAGTGAATGGTAAAAACTCATTTTATGCAAAAAATTCTCCAAAAATTTTATCTTCTTCAAAGTAAAGCATAGTACATCATCTAGCCCTTACTAGCTATAGTAAAGTATTACTACAAAACTTAAAAGTCTGAACTTCGTCCCTAGCTAAAGGAAATATAAGAAGTTTTTGTTATTGAAGTAAGGAATTGTATCAGAGTTTAGTTAATTACTCACTTGAGATCAGAATAGTTACAACACAAAGCCATTGACACAATTGGTAGAGTGAAGCATGGAAAAGAAATCAAGTCATTTAAAAACACACAATATAGGATTAAGCATTTTAGGTATTGTTCTTTGCAAGCACTGGTTAATAAGTTGACATTCAGCGATAAATATTATGAATATTACAAGGCTTCCTGTAAAAGAGATAGCAGCACACACACACAAGCTCATAGTTAATGTGAGAGCCACAGAAGACACAAGCAAAGAGAATGGTCTCCTTTTCTACCTCTGTTTGATTTACTGGACTTGAGGTGGATGTTCCCTCTGAATAGGTAACATCTGTGGTCACTAGTAGAACTCTCAATCTTGGCCGCCTGGTTGTTGGGGTGTCTTCCTCAGCTACTTGATCCAACAGGGTTACTGTTGTAGAAGAGACAGCTGGCTTCCTCCTCCAGCCCTCTCTCCTTGATCCTCCTCTTCCGGTTGGTACAAAGTTTTGCCTTTGACTCCCACTAGATTGTCTTACGCTAGAGGTACCTATTTTGTTTTCTCGATCAGCTGTTTTCCTGGAATTCTCAGATGGTGAATAGAACCTGCGATATCCTCTCTGAGGACCTGAGTTTTCTCTCGATCGTACCTGTGGAGTTACTCTTTCTGTGGAGCTACTTTCAAATGGTTTACCTGTGGAATCAAGATCGTCATTCTCTATAGGGTCATGGGGTATGATTTGAGGAGTAGGGGATGGTGTGATATCCCTGGATGTTGTCTTTGTCACATCCTTGGGTTCTTCAGCTACTGTTGATGAATATTCTTTGTTGTTACTGTCATCTGTGAGAACCTGTTCGTCCACGTCAACTGGAATACTTTCATCAACATTGCCATTATTGTCTTCGCTCAAGTCCTCATTTCCTTTATTTGTATCTTCACTCACCGTAGCATTGCTAACTGCTCTTGCACTTAGCAGAGCTGAATAGGGTATCCTGGCAACAGCAATCACCTGCCTCTCCGTGGCTGCTTCCGTCACTGATGTAATGACACGGGTGACTGTGGCAGGGGCAGTAGTTGTTGAATAGATTGACGATGAGAAAGAGGGAGAGGATGGTGAGAAGGAGGAAGAGGAGAATGAGGAAGATGTTGCAGGGGGTGTAGGAGAGGTGAGGAGAGATGAAGCTGCTGATGCAGTCAGGGCTGTGAAGGATGAGGAATGGATGGGTGTGGATGTGACTGACAAGGTTGAAGGTGGGGTTGTCTCATCTTCTTCCTGAAATAGAAAGAGATCACTGAACCAATAAAGGAAGATTGTAGTTTGTTAGATTTAACTGAGAATAATCATCCCTGATCAATAGATTATATCAAATAACCAAAATCTAAAGGAATAATAAGTCAAAGGATTTACCATAAAATTAATAATGCATGTATTCAAAGAAAGTCAAGTTAAAGTTCAAAGAAATTTTTAAAAGATGTGATGTACATTTGCCATATAAGACCATTTCTATTATTATTATTACTAAAATTTATTCTCTTTCAGTAATGAGCAGAAAATTCTTAGTCAGCAATAAAATGGAAATACAATGGTTTACAATTAACTTTAGCATTGTGGAAGACATTTGAAAAATCTTTTCAGAGTATTTGGGTCTCTGAGAATGTTTTAAACAATTCATACCCCTCCCCTCCAACTCAGTGCCCTAAATAGTCTGAAGTGTATAAAAAACAAACCCCAATAAAAATTTGTTTTATTAACAATTTCCTATTNTATATATATATATATATATATATATGCATATACATATAACCATATATCTTAAAATGTACTCACTGTAGTTGTTTTCACTCTTTGCTGTTGGTTATCTCCCGATCTTCTCCTATCTATCACTTGGTACCTTTAAAAAAGTAATTAATTTTATGAGCACATTTTTCAGCAACTTCTACTAAATAATGCTTCATTTCAAATGATTTATTCAAATAGTAATACAAACAAGATACTTGTATAATTCAAGGAAGCAGGAGGTGAACAAACCTTGGAGTAGTAACACCATACTCTGTGACACGAAGAGGTCTAGGTCTTCTAATAGTAACATAACGAGGAGAGGTGACTTCTTGGTTTCTTTCTTCATCACCCCTTTCTGCTTCTTCAAGATCCTCTTCATCTTCTTCCTCTTCTGGAGTTGGTGTTGTAGAAGGTCTATAATGATAACATATCAACTTATAGTTCCTTCTTGCATAAAAAATCAGAAGCTTGGTCTCTGCTATTTTGACATGAATTGAAGTTATAAGTGATAGGCCTGGTATCATAATGTATACTTGAAATGCACTTTAATTGATGTTTTTTTGGGCATTGCATCATAATGGTTTCTAAAAGTTAAAGCGAAGATAGTTAATATTCATAATAATTCATCATATATACATAGAAGATTAGCTATAATCTTCACTTTAACTCCAAAAAAATTATTATAATAAAATATTATAATATTGGGCCCTAAAGTGAACATCAGTTAAAGTCCATTTTAAGTATACACGTGAAATATAATACTGGGCCTTAAAGTATCTATTAGGGTTGGGTCTTGATATAGATTATGGAAATCTAGACTTGCCTGTTCTGAAAAAACAAATGGGTGAACTGTATCCTGCTAGATTTGCTCATAAGTTGATCATGTGAAAGGAGCAAGATAAACTACAAATGTAGTTTGAGGTTGAAATAAATAAAAAACTCCAAAAGAACAGTAGGCTAAATCCTTTTAATAACAAGCAAAGTAAATATTTAATTTTTTATTAATACAATAATTTTAAATGCCTCTCAGGGTATTTTACTGAAGAATTGTCATAGCAACCGCACAAATATAAAGGAAATTAGTTGATAAAATGAGGTTAATTTTTATCAATAGAAATTTGGAACATTTTGCAGGATGTTTAGCTTAATATTAAGTATGAAACCTGAGTAACTAAGGGTAACAAAGAGATAAGATTTATAAAATAAAAATGCAAGAATTATTTAAGGAATGGCAGGATCTCTATTTCCTCTAATTTTTCCCAGAGAGGTGCTTTAATTTATGCTTTATCATTGGGATGTAGTGGATAAGCATGTAACTTGTGACAATATTTTGTGCAAAGTATAAATTCAAATATTTACTAGAGAAACCTTTCCATCATAAGTATCTTAGGTAAATGTTATCTACAGCTATATTCATATGGAAAACTAAATTGAAATGACCAATGATGATTGTATGCTATTTTTCCCAATACTATATCATGAAAATATCTCTCTAGGCTGGGTGGCTACCCAATTTTTTTAAAAAAACCTTTTAGTCAATCCAGGAAAACAGGTAAGGGTGACTTTGCGCAAGATGGTGCGCACCCAGGAAAAATCCCAAGGAAGAATGGACTTGAAAAAAGTCTGACGGGAGCGGGAATCGAACCCAGGTCTCCCAATTGCCGGTTGGGTGCTCTGTCCGTTGAGCTATCCCAGCAGAACATTTCTCCAAGCCATTCGGGAGACTTTGTGGGCAAGGTAGTGGCATCATTCGCAGTCACGGCTTCATTGAAGCACCGGCCACACAAAGTGAACTATGTGGACGAAATCGCAAAGTCCTTGCCCACAAAGTCTCCCGAATGGCTTGGAGAAATGTTCTGCCGGGATAGCTCAACAGACAGAGCACCCGACCAGCAATTGGGAGACCCGGGTTCGATTCCCGGTCCCGTCAGACTTTTTTCAAGTCCATTCTTCCTTGGGACTTTTAGTCAATTTTCCAAATTCCCACTGTTTCTTCAAAAATTTGACAGCCATCAGCTGTAGTTTTCATTATCACCATTGAAATGTTGCTAATTTTGTAATATTAAGTTAGATAACATATTTGTTTTGCCTTTTAATTGATAATATTTAGGAATTTTGTAAATTATTACCTTGTATGGCAAGCAAAGCACATTTGTGTTAACTAAGCACCCATAATAAATTTCTAACTTAAGGAAGAAAAAGGAGAGGAATTATGATTGTGGCACCTTTATATAACCACTTAACAATGTTTCCTTTCCACGGAAAATCAAAGAAGTAAACATTATTACCTAGGTCTGTTGATTGTCACATATTTAGGTCGTTCTCCTGTAAAAACACGAGTGGATCCTGTTTCATATGTGGTAGCCCTGTTCCGGTTTCTGGGTAATGGTTCTTCTTCCTCCTCCTCTTCACTTTCTTCTTCTTCTTCTGATTCTACTTTCGCAGGTCTTTCTCTTCTTAAAGAAACATACCTAAATATAAAGGAATTCAGTATGTTATGATTTCCATTCTTGTTGACACCTTTTATTCATATTATGCAAAGAATTTAAATTAGCAATAAAATAGTTGAATAAGTATCAACATTTTCACTATAAGTAGATTTGACTTACTTGAGTGCGGGTCGAACTGTAGTGGAAGCAGTTGATGATGCAATTGGGATGGGAGGTCTTCTGGCATTCAAATTTGGTGGAGTTCTCACTCTAGATCCTAATACCCTTTCGTATATTTTGCTATTAGTAAGGCCTGATGGGCTAACAGTTGTTCCTTTTGATCCAGTATTGCTTGGATCCAGCTGTCTCTCTAATTCCTTAAGTCCACCTAAAAAAATTTCCGTTTTATAAATTCATGTTTTTTGATTATTTTGTTAGAATTGATACTCAAGTGATCTTGAGCTTGAGCTTAATGTTTTTGATTTGTATTTTGATACTAATTCATGGTTAATACTTGAATGATATAGCAAAAAGACATATTTTTTAAAGCTTACTATTCAAATTTGAGTACCATCAAAACCTGTTCTGATTATGTCTTAGTGTGTGCTAAACTGATATTCTGATTGTTTTTAAAACAGTAAACTATAAAACTTTATTTCAAATTGTGGAATGGTTCAAGTTTTAACCTTACTCTTATTATCACAATTAATTCTCCTTAAAATTATCTCATGATTTTCCTTAGTATACGAATGAATAAAGTCTTCGGGAAAAAAGCTAAAATTTCCATAATATTTTGCTATTTTAACTTAAAAATTCACTCTCTAACTTTCTCAATAAAATATTCAAAATGGTTTCCAAAGAAATGGAGGCACTGAATAATTTATTGAGTTAAGAATATGAGGAGAAAGTGAGGAGTGACTTTTTATTGTACTCAATCCCTTTTCATCTGGTAACATATTTTCCCTAAAACATATATTCCCTAAAATTTTTATTATTCCATTAACTATGCATTTAACCATAACTTTCAACATGTATTAATAATGAAGAAATTTCCCAGATTTAGTTGGTCCAATATTTCTCCCAGAGACAAAATAAGACACACATGTTTCCGCATCTGGTGACTTAATAAATGAGACCTCCCATGGCATGTAGTGGCTAGCATGCTTGTGAATAAATTCCGGGTATACCAGGATTTCTAGCCTTAATGTGGGGGAATGAGATCGAGCTGTGTGTCCGCTTTAACTGTGAGAACAACTTGCTGATTTACTTAAATATTCTTCTTTTATTTTGACCTTATCACTTATTTTTATCACTGTAATGATTTACATTTCTATTAGGGCTTCATCTGTGATTGATTTTACTGTATTTCACAAGTATTTGCTACTGAAAGAAGGGGATGAATTTAGGAATGGTTAAAACAAAGTACGTTTCTAGATTTTGGGCAGTACCTTAGATATGAACTATATTTTTAAAGTGACATTCATGCTAGCACTTAGAGAAAACCATTTTCATATCCCTATCTCCTATAAGTTTTACATAACATGTAAAAAACATTAGGGGAACGAATATTGAGAACTTAACCTTAAAGTTTATGAATGGAGAGTTATTGTATGAATTATTCCTCATGCTTGATATATTCTGATAATAATGACTGACTGTATTCTGTGATGAGTAATTTGTCCTGAAAATTGCAGCTTACCTAGCTTTTTGATAAGCCCAATGAGTTCTTTTAAGACAGTTGGATCTTCCTCTAAAGCAGCCTCATCTCCCTCTTCTTCTTCCTCTTCATATTCCTCATATTCTGGTGCTTCTGTTGTTGTTGTGGTGGTGGTTGTAGTGGTTCTGAAGAAAACATTATTATGAATACGACTAATACATCACAACATTACTGAAATTTTAAAACTGATGTAATTGAATTGCTTAGAGGTATGCAGCAATTTCACATTAACCATAGGGTTCACCTCGATGAAAAGAGCCTCAATTGATGGAATTATGCTCTAATGCAAAAAAGAAGAGGATGAATAGAAGATACCACAGGAGGGAAAAAAGGTACAAGACAGAGTTGCTTTGAGGGTCAATATGTGAAGACCCACTCCAGAGCACCATTATGTGTTGTTGAATCTGAGGTTTGCAAGACTGAAGTTATATGAAAAAGAAGATGATGGGTAAGAAACAAGATTGTTTCCATTTTAAACAATGGGGGGATTTAGTTTGTTTGTATGCAGCTGTTCTTAAATTTTCCCAAGTTCCTTGAAAATTTCCTGAGTTCCTTAATCCATCTGATACAATAGTAGAGAAGAAATAAATGTATTGGTACTACAATCCTGTTTGAACAAGAATAAAATTTCAATTTTGAATAAGAAATACTTCATTCACATTTTATCTAAAATTTGTAAACAAATGTTTTAATTGAAAAATAAGGGAAAATTTAATTAAGACTGCAGTAAGTGGTCATGTACTCTAAATGGATAAGTAGATAAGGAATATCCTCCTAAAGATTTTGAGTCTCTCATTGGTTGAAAGCATACACATTAACTCACTTCTTTTATTTTCCATCTTTATCTGTAGTGAGTGATTTAAAAAGGGAGAGAAAAAGAATCTTAAAATATTTTGTTATTTAAATAAAAGATAATGGTTTTCCATATAAATAAAAAAAGAAACAAAGTTTCTCTTCTTGCCATTTTGTCATTTATTTCAGTGGTTCTCTCCTTAAAATGGCAAAAAGGAAGGAACTTTGTTTTTTAAAGTCTAGAACAATGGAATAAGTAATACAGCTGAGCAAATAGTGAATGATGAAAGAACTTCTACTGTGAGTAATGTGAACAAACCTGGGTGTAGTTCTTCTGGTTGTTGTTCCAGCACTTGTAGATGGGGCTTTTGTTGTCGTGGTGGTTGATTCTGTTTGCTTCTTTTTGCAGAGAACATTTCTAGAATAGTCACAGGAATCTGCTGCCTTATTGAAGTACAGTCCTGAAATTGAAAAGTAGTTAAACATGTCATACTTTTCCAAAAAAATAAATGGTAAAAAGAGACAGTATAATGAAGGCAAGAGAAGTTTACCAACCTGAAGGACATGTAAACTGATGAGCAACTATCCCAAGACTTGAAGGTCCTGAATCAAGGCACCAGAAATACTTTTTACAATCCCGAGGGTGGGGGAAGAACCCTTCATCCTTGCACACGAAATCTAGAAAGAAAGCAATTCCCATTTAATATTCCATCTTCATTCATTACATTTGCATAAGTCAAATCACTTTCAACAACCATATTTCTGAATATATTTGAAATTCTTATTCTATTATTTGGTAAATAAAGGATTAACAAAAGAAGCCAAAAGCTTAATTGAAGCATTTAAAACTTACCACTTCCTGGATCAGGTGTTGTTGGTGGTTCAGGCGTACTGAGAGAATTGTAAGATGGAGTGGTTGTAGTAGTTGTAGTTGTGGTAGTTGTTGTGGTTGGCCTAGGCCTCTTTCTTCCACCAGAGCCTCCAGCTGTTGGACGTCTCCTTCCTCCACTACTGGCAGTGCTGCCTCCCAGGCTTGTTCTGTAAAAGAAAGGATCAACAATTAACAAAATATTTCGTCAATACTTCTTGCATGCCTAAGTTTTTACCTTTAGAGGTCTGCATTATTTCCTATAAATACTTTGAGGGCCCCAGATGACATGCTTTGCCGTATTTCTAAATGTTAATAACTCATCTCAATTTGTTGGATCTCTTGTTTCATTGCGATGATATATTAGGTAATTTAAGTGTACATTTTCTGTGGCAGAATCTAGATTCTTTTGCTTTATTCCACGCCAGATATCAACCTTTATGTTAGAAGGATGAACCTAACTTGCAGGGGAGAATTGGCTACTGGGCCAAAATGGGTGAAATAGCAGCGAGCAACTCACAGGCTGTGACTTGAACACCTTTTGATGAGATTTTAGATTATATGGAAATATATCATAGCCTTAATCATGAGCACGCATTTATGACTTAATTTTTGCAGGATAATAAGTACTTTAAATTCTTACTAATTAAACTCATTGTTCTTACTAATTGTTGATAATAGAGGATAAAAAATAAGTTTAGATTCATCTACATCCACCACCATCTGAGAAATTTTAAAACAGATCATTCTATAGAAATTTATTTACTTTCTTACCTCCAGAATGCAAAGATATCTTTTGAAATTTTAAGCTCTCAAAAATTCCCTAATGATCTCTGATTAATAGCAAAGATGTTTGACAACAATGATTGAAGATTTACTTGATTTGACAAAATGATTAATTTCTTGCTCATTTTAGAGATTTGGCACACAAAAATTATGTGAAAGAGAAATGAAATATATGTTAAGATAATTTTGAGAGGAATGCCATATTCAGGATGTTATATGCACATTCTTTTCAAAGATTTTTGATGGAAAATCGACAAGCATCTTATGTAGCAAACTTAAGTATAGTTTCTTCCAGTGAAGTCCAAATTTTCCTATTTAAACAAAATAAACAATTCTCAAGATTCTTATTGGGCTATTACTTCAATCTAGGAGTAACAGGAACAGACTGATGTCAGAAGAAGTCCATGAAATTGTTTGAGAATGCTCAACAAAACTTATTTTATACATTACCAAAAACAATTACACTTTTATGTATTTATTTACAAATATACTTTTATGTATTTAGGCTAGTATTCACAACAACCCTCTGGAATCCCAAATGGATCAGTAAAGCTATTTTGAGTAAGAAAGCATTGTTTTGAAAAATTAAATCATTAATCAATTTCAAAGGTATGATTATTGAGTTTTACCTGAATCAGTGGATTAGTCTCTTACAAACTCCAGCATATATCTAATATGTTGAATGTAAATATGAAATATTTTTCTTTGAATGTTACATTTCAAAGTCGAGGTGTGGTCTAGTGCCAATGTGACTTAAATGCATGGAGATATGTAATCAAAAGGAGGGTAGAAGTAAAAATAGCAATCAATAGGAGAATAACTCATTGATAGACGACTTCAGGAATACCATAGGAAACTATCAGGATATGAAAAGACCAGATTTAAGCAGAGAAAAAAACAGAAGACTTAGCAAAGTAAAGAGTCTGATGGAAGAGAAATTTATGACAATTAAAGCCTTACCCTTTGCTGGATACTTTGGTAGTGGGTCCAGCAAGTAGAAGTAACTCTTCTTTACCTGCCTCTATCAGAGGGTAGGGTTTACCATGGCAGTCACCACGGAAATCGTCATTATCCACAGACCAAAACATTAGACCTCCAAGAGACATTTCATGTACATAGCGAGCCTTAAATACAGAATGAAGGAAAATATATATAAAATTCAGTCCTGCAAATAACTTATACTGCCAAACTATATATGCCTATTTAAAATATCTCAACTTATGCCATGTAGTTGTAATTATTATGATATTAAAACATAAATGAGAATACTGGAAAAAATCACATTTTAGAATTGCTGAAATAAACTAAAGATGCCAGTATACATTTTTATAATATTGTACTGAATTGATAAATGATATTTTCAATTTAAAATATTACAAGATGATTCAAGTTGATGACTTTGACTAACATTCTTCAAAACTTCTGTTGCTGTACTTAAATTAATAGATCATCTCTAATGAAAGTTTTTAACAATTCCATCATAATGAAAGTTTGAGTTTTTCTTCCCTAACATCCTTAATAGATATAATTCCATATTATTTTGCCAGCATTAATAAAGTCTCTGCAAATCTGAGCAAATTAGTTTCCTTGAAGGAATATGCAAGTTATATAAGAGTAACAGGAACAGACTGGTGTCAGAAGAAGTCCAT
>KZ308146.1:50306-136486 GCA_000376725.2 Ladona fulva
TTTTATATATATTTATAGATATTTTTTGTTCTTACCTTCTTTCTCACAGTATCAGGATCATCATATCCAACCCATTGATCACCTCGGAATGCATATGGACCCATTATATCCTTATCAGGCTGTTCAACAGTCCATTCACCTCCTTTCACTTCCTTGCAAATCTGAAGTGCAAAGATGTCGATTACCTTCCAATGCCAATTATGTTCTAATGTTACAAAGGTAATATTAAATATTAATGTTGTAAAGTTTCTAGTTCTAGGAGACATTTTCTTTTCATTTATTGGCGACAGAATAGAGAGAGGTCATGGAAGAAGATTCTCCATTGAAAAACTACAAAAAAGATGAAGAATATATCTAGCTGAATGTAACAAAGGTATCCTCATCTATATAAATACCCAGCAAGCTGTCTTTCGGTGTATATCTCTCTAGCGGATCGCACGATCTCTTAGGAGATTTACTCAATAGCGATTGAGAATTTATTCGCCGAAAATGTTCTTTTCTACATTCGAAAAGTCCGTAATTCCTCGAAAATCTATCTCATTCCGAGGAAACGGAAATTGAGTGGCGTGTTTCATATGTCTCGTTTTTCTAATTATTCTATTTCGGATTTTTGGAGTTTTCAACCAACATCTGCTCTCCAGTAATCTAAAACTGTTATTTTTGCAGGACAAGCTTCGGGGACGCATGGAACTGGATAAAGAGAAGCAATGAGCCACTGGTTAGACACCCGAAATGTATGCCAATCTAACATTATTAAATATCAAGAAAAAATAAAGGCCGTAGACTTGTTGTATAATGCAACAAAGTAAGCTAAATTCAATTTAAAAAACTGAGCGTTGAAATCGTTCTTCAGTAGTTGTAAGGGCACATTTTCGTTTTCTCTAACCTCGTAGTAAGATAAATATCCCTTTTCTCTCGTAGCATCTCCTTGCGCTCCCGGGCCATCGGCGGGTGACCCTGGCTCAGTTGACACACTGTTTAGGAGAGTGTAGGATCGGCCGTAAGTCGGGATTCCCAGGATGAGTCGAGAAGGAGAAACACCAGCCTTCAAATAATGTCGCACCGTGAAGTCCTGTCGGAGAAAAGTTAAGAATTTAAAATGTTCGACTACACGATAACGATTCAATTATTGGTACCTTGACTAAAATATTATCGAAGACATGCAATTTTAATGAAGATCACTTTCCAGAATTTCAGTTTTAAATTCATTTTGAGGAAAGTAGCCACAGAGGGGTTCGATGTTTACGAGACCAATTAGCTGAGATCCGATGCTATTTTCGATGTTTTGATGAAATATGCACAATTATTTTAAGTTTAGGTATTTCGGTAAAGAAAAAATATTCTTGGCAAACAATTATAAAAACCAAAGCATGTACTCAGCTAAGATTATTCCAAATAAGTTAAAAGAAATTTCTTGCGAATTTTAGAAGTTAGTATCGTAGAATAACTATAGTCAGTTAACTTCTCCGTAACTAATTGAATAAATAAAGGGAAAATTCCATAAGAAAAGATTTCCTTCTACCAAAGTATCTACTTTCTGTTTATTATTTGGTCATATGATATTTATCTTTGGGAGGATATGTTTAGTCTTTTCCTGCCCGAAAATTTTAAGTCTCAATTTCTATAGAAGCATAAATCTTCGATCCCAGCCGATTTGAACCACATTTGCGGCGATATGACCCAACAGTGGGTCATTGGTCTATGTACATACGTGTATCCCTGATCGTATGTTACCCGCAGTGATTAAACTTTTTTTGCCCGCCACTATACATAACACATATAAGAATAAACGTCTCCTCGTTTGGGAACGCTCCTTAGGAAAAAGGTTCCTTCAACTCGTCCACAGGAATATTTCATTGATGGCAGGAAAACAATTTACACCGCGGACAGTTGTTATAGTCTAAATAAAAAATTCTTTTTCATACTCACTATACACAATTCTCCGTCGTAGTCGTACTCTGACTCCTCCACTCTATTCAGAGGAAAGAGTGGCGAATGGTGGTTAACGACAGGTTCGAAAGCGGAATGATAATCGTAGCTCAGGATGTTGAGGAAATCCAGTTGACTGAAAAAGATCGAACATATAGTAGAAATCGTAAATGGTAAAGAAGAATTTACGAAAGAAAAAAATCACCCAATATCTCTTCCTTGATGAAAACTTTAAATATATAACAAAGCGTCGAATTAGATGACACCTCAAGAGTGGGAACAAAATAACTTCGTAAAAATTCACTAAAAGTTTGACTCTGATGTTGCTTAGTGAAACTGCTAAGTTTCGTATTTTTTCCCGTTCCAAAATTTAAATAGCGTCACGTTTTTATTCATGTCTAAAATTTCTGAGTAAATGAAGTCAAAAAATAATGAGGCAGAATGAGAAACGATTCTTGTAAGAACGATAAATTTTCTTCCGAGCTACACTCAAAAATGTTGAAATCCAATTTTAATTGCTAGTTGTCACTTAATTCCTCGAATGGGACTGAAGAACTTTGGCCATGTTAAAGATTTATTTTGCCACAATCAGGATTTTGTTCTAATCCGGGATAATATGTACTTATGAATATTTTTTCTTAAATTACATCCACCCAGTTTATGCATATTTACTTATGATTTTATTAAGGTGTCCAAAATACGTTTTTAATACAATACTGTACTACAAATTCAACTTCCTTTGATACTCTTATAAAATAGAAATTATGGCTGGAAAGATAAAATCCAGGATACAAATATATTATTATGTAAAACTAAAATATTTTAGTCCTCTGAAAGAGCTCTTCAATGAATGACTTGAGAAACTTGTTATGTAACTATCTACGAGGCGATTTATGGATGAAGCACAAAAGTATTATTATAAATTTCGATGGAAGAGAAACGATAGGAGAGTACCGACGTGAAATGTTTGTTTATGACGTATTGCTACTCACCACCGTAGCTCAAGAAATGACTATTTGAATTCGAAAAATATTTAACATTGTTTTTAAATTTGACTCTTTTATTTGCATTAATTTCTAAACTTTGTAATAATTTTCAAATACGTATAAAATTATATTAATATAATAATTTCCTCCGTCTTCGGCGATAGTTGAGTTTTCGATTATAAAATAAGGTGTTTTCCAAATCATGAAAACATGTGCTTTCATGATTTGGAAATATCGCAAAGACAAAGGTTAAAACGCACTTTATAATTTATAATGCAGATTTAATTATTTAATTTTCAGTAAATGTCAGACATAAATCGTGCCCTCATCTTGAAAATCGTCCTTCTCAAAGCTTGAAATTGTATCCCTCACTTAATTCAATTTAATTTTCGTGAGCTACCAAAGTTTCCGAGACTTTTTTAGTGACTTGATATGCTCTGAATCCTATTTATTATGGAAACGAGCGCAGAGGATGAATCAAGAGTTACCCCCTTAAAGGTGACCGCATGTCGCCTGAATAATGAAAAAAACATGCGCCTTAATCTATATGGAAATACAACTTGTGACGTAATTCAACTCACGCAGAAAGGCTAGGAAGGTCAAAACCACGGTCGATGTACTCTTTGCCAGCAGGCACGGCCATGGTGAGCAAAAGTCGTGGGCGTCCAGTTTTGGATGATTCTTTATCAAACTCCGCTCGGAGATCCTGAGATTCAAATGATATTAAATATATAAATATGATGTAAAATAATATAATATAAATCGAATATACTACTATAATATGAATAAACTATATACTATATACTATATTTTACTGATGTGTTATAAATGAAATATTACAAAAATAGAAATTGGAACATGCTAGTAACATCGAGGAAAAGTTTTTAAAGCAAAAGTAAATGACATAATGATTAAATAGGATGAACGACATTCCATAGCGATCGAATAATGCGGATGAAAGCAAGGTACAGTCACTCGGATCTTGGAATCAATTTACATAGCAGTAAACCGATAAGGAACGCCGAGCGAATTTTAATCTCAAGATGAACAAATAGTCGATTGTGGCATAGCGTACATAAATGTAAGATGAAAATCTTCGCTGCATGAATTTGCCTTAAAATTGCATAAAAATTGATCCTTCGTCTTAAAGCAGGAGCCAGAGAAAAGAAAATCAATGATCATGCATGATATCGTAATTGAAGGTTTTGTGTTAATGTAAGATATTTGTTACTATAAGATTTATATTAATGCACAAATATCATCGATGAAATAACGAGAGTGTATTCATAAATACATTATTTGTACTGTACATTCTTTTCGGTGAAAAAACTGCCAACGACCCCCAACAAGCAAATATGATCGTCAAACCTATCGTAGGATTCCACTAATCCACTGAATTAAAATAGCAACTTAACTCACGCGTAGCATGTACGAGCCGAACTCCGGTATTTTGAATAGTTCCTGTTTAAATAAATGCCGTTAATTTCGCGTAAAGATCAAAATCAGCAATAAATAACAATGGAAAAAGCATAGTCCCGATATTTTGGCAAATTAAAATTTGATGTATTTGTGTAAAATATGACGATATTAACGATTTTGTTCTTAGCAACCGTAGTTTGATTGAGAGATAACTATGTCTGACATCACTCATTAAAACATACAGCTGCTAGCGTACACAAATTATATTGCGCACTCATCTTTTGTCTTCATTATAGCTCCTAGAGCATAGGCTCACTGGGAGGCCCTGCAGTCCCCGCAACGTGGGGAACCCCGAGATTCAGGGGCCCTCTCGTCCATTAAGTCATCCGATATCATTTACAACGGGGAAGATATTCTTATATGCCATAGTCTTGGAGATAATAAAGTTCAAAATTTTATCAGGTTATCTTCTCCTCTTCATCAGTCATATTTGCAATCTAGGATTATAGCAGCAATATATCACGTAACCTTAGAGGTATTTTGAGAAAGGAATCCCCGAAAGAGAAGGAAACAGATGTCAGATGGGATGTGGAAGTGAGTCAGAAATATTACCTTATCTTCACGCTCAAGGGCAGCAGTGGGCGAAAGGTGTGGGTGGTTTGGATGGCGAAGTAAGAAGATGCTATTCCGAAGATCGACCTCTCTCTTTTTTATTTTCAGTTTGTCCCCGAAAAAGTAACTCCACTCGATTAAATCCGGGTCCGAGCCATTAATTTGCGATGAATCCTTCGAAAAGGATCGTCGCTCGAAAAAAGTGAAATGGCTCCTGGAAGATATCGTGACTTCTTCATGTCCTTATTTTAAAATCTTATTTAACCTTCGCATTTTTTGCTTTGCTTTCCAGAGCCATTCGCACCGTGCTAATTCATATGAAAGGCCTTAACGTTTTTACCTGATTTTTGATTACACAATAACTGGTGAACGCTTGGTAGTTTTCGATACGCATGATCGAACTTCTTAAAAACTTCGAAAAATTCAACAAAGCACCCACGGACAGTGAGTGAATCCTTATTTCTCTATGAAATTTTTAAACATGATGTTCCACCAGATTTAGCTTGACATAATCTGTTCTTAAAAACCATTTTCATACGAAAAGGAGCAACAGCGTAGAGTTTAAAGCATGACGGAATAAGAAACAGAGACCAGTCTTTTCTTATCGAGTCACTCTTGTTAACTTTGCGTGGTTTTCTATGGTAAAATCGGGCTCATAGACAACCAAGTGGGTAGCGCGTACGCCTTTTATGAAGCAGTTCCGGGTTGGATTCTCGGCTGGGGCTTATACGTGGGAAATCACCTCAACTTTTAAGCACTTTTAAAATATCACCACTATTGTAAAATCATTCTGTAAAGAGTAAGTCAAATAAACTTACCTTAGCATGAAGAGAAATAACGTCATTTCTGCTACATACAGTACAGTACATATTTTGCTAATGCTAAATACCTAAGAGTGATTTTGGAATTCGTAAAACAAAGTTACTGCTAATTTACAGCTGTTTTACCTCCTTAAGGTTTTTCTATTACCATTGGTTCAGAAAAAAACGATATACATAACTTTAGCATACGAATCATTGATGAAAATCTTTCATAACTAATTAATGGGAATCATTAACTATTATGCCATTCACTTTTTATCAATATCCATGTAGCATTTTCAGTAAAACTGCGTAAAAAGCTATGAAATACATGCTGTAATATTGACTTCGTATTGCAAAGGTTATGAAAGTACTGAGTAACTATCTAGTAACCTAGCGTTGATAGCCTCGGCCTTTACTTGGTGGTATTCCATTATGATAAAAGAGAATAGTGGAACTGATAAATTTTTACTGCACAAGATATACATGCATACAGGACCAGGTTTTGATGAATAGCATCATCATCAGGTGATGATGATGCTATGCATCGAAACCTGGTCGTGTGTATGTATATCTTGGGGTGTAGTAAAAATTTATCAGTTCCACTATTCTTTTTTATTATCTAGTAACCTCTTTTTACTTTGTAAAAAACCATTTAATTTTATTTTTTACCGAACTTATAGTTATTACAGCGGATTTTCCGATTTTTTCCTTGCCGTGACATTTCGTGACAGTGTGGGGTTTTCAAAACTTTTAAGGCTCGTGATAACGACTGACTTCTTTCTATCTAATTTAAAAAAAGGTAACATTATGTTGATATAAAATGTAGGGATACTTCTTCCGCTCAAGGTGAGCTCGCTTTGCCAATGTCGTGTTGATCTTATTTGCATATAAATATTCTACTCCTCTCAACAGGTTGGTTCTGTGGTCTTTTCGATTCTTTCCACTCAGTTATTTATAGTTATCATTTTCCTTGAAAACTAAAATAATGAATTTAAGAGTAAAGTAATGTAGCATAAATACAGGGGCGAATTTTAGCAATCGGAGGCCCTAAGCGCGAGGACCATATTAAATCTCCACCGAAAGATAACTCACCATAAAATACGGCGAAACGTTTCCTTTTGGGGTCTCAATAACGGCAGGGCATACAGATAACACCTAGTGAGCCTAATGATTAATCCGTCCCTGTGTAAATGGCAAGAAAGGTTCTTTGCTTACCACGAAATACTCTTATCGCACGACAAGAATTTATTACGAAGGCATCTTCGCATTACGATGTATCCAAAACTGATCTAAAATTTATCTCTAGAGAGTAATGCTTTTGGTGGCGGAGCGAATGCCTACTTTAGTTTAAATTCAATACGGTTTGTAAAAATCCTATGGGTAGTAGTTATATTTTCGTAAATTTTTCTTCCGTAGAAGTCATTTCATCTCTGAATCATTGCCGGAAAATGTTAACGACTAATCTAATTTTTCTCGCAGGATTACTCGCGAATTGATTTTTAACTCTCTTTCCAAAGAAACTTTCCATACGGCTGTTACAGTTCCGTATCCATTGTTGTGAAATTGATGACATGATTATCCTTTTTCGGGGAAACATTAACCTCTTACGTGAAATCCTCACTCCATTCCCTAATTAAGACTTTCTGAGCCTTATCCAAAGATGTTATCCTCGATATCCGAGCTTCGAACGTTTCCTTCAGGTTTTCCAACTGAAGCTGTTTTTTCACGATACGGAAACGATTTATAGTTTTTCCAAAATCCGCCGTCACTACATAAATTTGTATTTGGAGATGACATCACGGATTAGTTAGCCTACCTTCCGGGATTCACTGCGAGAGCTCTAAGTCATGAAGTGACGGCTACCCTCTCAACCCGGAAGAGAGATCAGAGAATATTTAGATTTACAGGGCCATCTAGCTAATCTCTCTTCTCTTAAGCACATGTCATAAACTATAAACGTTTAATTGAATAACTTAAAAAAGGAGGCTTTTATTTCCGAAAAGCGACGTATTTCAAGAATCCCCATAAATGGAAATCCGGATTGGAATTACAAGCATCCTTAAGAGTGGAAATTCCGTCTATTACACATTTATCGCGGAAATTTTTCAATTAGGCTCACTTTAGACTCACTAAATTCGCTTAAAATTCTTCTTCCCCGGAAGATGATTGCTTATTTATTGAAATACGTATTTGATTAATATCAGAACGGTGGTTTTTCCAGACTTTGCCTGCTTATTTGATCTGGCCGCCGTATGCGCTCCAGAACAACCCCTCAACGGCTTAATGAGTATTTTAAACCTCTGAATTATGTATACAGTATGGTAAGACTCATCTTAAAAAAATATTAAAGAGCAGTTCTTTTGACTCTACTAATGCTTAATAAAAAAATGAAAATCCATCTTAATCCTTACTTAGTCGCGTCAAAGAAGTTCCACAATTAATCGTGTAGGATCAATATGACTCCAAAAAATTAGAATGTAAACACTTTGATTTTATTTTACCGAATTGAAGTGAACGCTTAAGTGATTTCGACTTGTATCCAGCAATACTAAATCATGAATGAGTAAAAGCCTGACGAATGGCTACGTAAGTGATGAAAAGACCGTTAATGAACAGCTATATGTCAGCAAATTTGTCTTCAGGCGAGCAAAAGATCTCATGCCCCGCTTTTAAAACGCCTAAGAGGCGGATTTCCGCCTCCTCTTAACATTTATGTGTTAAGCTATCTGTTATAACACTGCTCTAAGTAACAAGTAATAACCCTTCTCTAGACAATTTCCTAAATACAATGAATAGGAAAATCGATCAAAAATTTTCTTATCCTCCTCAATCTATACCTAGGGAATGCATTTTAATAAATGAATTCCTACCGTCCAATTTCAAGAGGGCTTGTGAATACGATACTGTGATGCAACATAACGTAAAGTATTTAACATTCGATCTTTCTAAAAGTTTATTAACACCATTGCATGCTCAAACCGTAGGAATACTTTGGAGGTGTAATACTTTTCAGAATTTCTGGAAATCTTCAAGGAAACTGGAAGTTTGACCGAGGAGAACTGGTTCGTTTCTTGAGTGATGTTTAGATTTCCATCAACAGATTAAAATTTTTAACTAAAATATCAAGTTACAAGACAAAACGTTCGCAAAAATTAGTCATTTAGTTTTTTTGGAATGAGCTTTCATTGGGCAACATCAAATTTCCTTTCCCGCCAATTTCTGGGAAATAAGTCGGCCTCGGTGGTGCAGTGGTTAGCGTGTTAGCCTTGCAACGCCGGGGTCCCGGGTCAAATCCTGGTTAGGGCATGGTTTTTTGTGATCGTGACTCGTAAAAAGTTAATTTTAAGACGAAAATTCGCCTATTAAAGTCGTCGCTGTTATTATTATTATAAGTCAAATACCACGAATAGAGATTGCACCTAAGAAAAAAATCAGTAGACATGATTGGATGAGTTTTGATCGCATGTACTTCGCTAATTAGAGGGAAAGTGAGGGCGGCCAAAGAAAAGTAAAGATGAGGGATATTACGCATGGCTGGAAAGTGGAGAAGTCCAATTGCAGCGATTAGGGGAGGGAAGGGGGAAATGCAGAGAAGTCTTATCTTGACATATGAAAGTACATCGCAGGAAGAGGATGCCGCGTAAAAAAGTGGTTCGAGAAAGTTGTTATTTCAGACGAATCAAGTGCAGCAACTGCCCCGAGGAAATAGTGAGAAAATAGTTTCAGATTCGTGTTACTGTTCCTTGTACATTCGATGAAGAGATGTGGGAGCCAACCCTAGTAAGCAGTAACATGAGTGTCAGGAATGATGAGGAAAAATAGCTTACTTTTCCCTTTTCTCAGAGTATTTACAAAACAGTTTAATAACTCAAATAAATTTCATATGGTATATATACATGAACTTATGCTACTTTTGGCTGTTTTTGATATCGAAGTCATTGAGATTTTTACATCTTGTGCTATTTCACTCGAATAGTTGGGCTTCAGTTGCCTTGCCCATAAACTCATTAAATCCTCTGGTTACTGAAATCTGTCTTCTGTTTAGACTGTATTTCATAATTCCTAAATAAATAAATCATCGATCCTGCAAATCAATATCTCTGCTACAGTATCACGCTATATTTCATTATTCTGGCAGGTTTAAACAATCCATAATAATTCAGGACATAAATTCAAGCGATCGTAGACACACAAATTTCTGATATTCGTAATTTACCGTATAAAATTGTTGAAAATAAATTGAACCATACGCTGTGGATTTTATGGACACGCTAAAACATACTTTTCAATAGCAAACTGCTGGTTGGTAAATTGGAATGCAATGTGGGTGTTATGAGCTTCTCTTAAGGTGTCTAATTATACCCTAGAAAATCTTTCATGAACTCACTAAATTACTAGCTTGAATATACACAACAATTAAAAGAAACTTGATACAAATCGAATACAAAGTGGTCATAACTTGAATTTAAGTTCACCATAGTTATAGTTAAATAGCATGTACGCTATGAAAGTCAATGACTACATATTCGAAAATTCGATAAATTACTTTTCCATAAATTTTTCATGCTATTTAAGTAAATTTCAGAGTTAATTCCAGCGGAAACAGACTTGAAAATATCACGAATAACAGTAACACTCCCTTCATCAACAGTCACGAGAGAAACCTTTTCCATGCACGAGCTACTCTCATTATTTCTATTGTTTTAGCTAGCGTAATTATGTTAAGCCCTTTGTTAAGCCCTTTGTTAAGCCCTTTGTTAAGGCCTTTATCTTACGCTTAAACGCTATTGCATGACGTTTCAGCGCGTTGCACTTCCCTTTAACGCGCTATCTTCTAACAGTCCACGGAAATCTTCGTTCGTGCAACTTCTCACGAGCGGCAAAATTGTTCCCCTTCTCTTACCTCCGCCAATTTTACGTAGTTCTCCTTGTCCTGAGGTTTGCCTCCGTCTCGGAAAGCAGGAAATTCCCAGTCGAGGTCCAAACCGTCGAACCTGTGCGTGCGCAGGAACCGGACGACTCCCTTGGCGAACCGGGCTCGACGCTCGGGGTCTGCTGCCAGTTTGGAGAACCTGGCTGAGCCCTCGTTCCAGCCTCCGACGGCGAGGAGAGTCCGCAGGGCGCGGTTGTAAGACTTGAGGCCATTGAATTTGGCGTAACCACCTGAGGAGAGAAAACGCCGGAGTCAATGACCAACACATTAAAGCTAAGCAGGTTGCAGACTCAAATCTACATAAGTATCGCTTGATACCTAAAATCTCTCGATTTTTCCTCTACGGCAGATCTACTAGCTGATTAATATTTCATTCCATCAAAATATATGCTAGTTTAAGTTCAATATCGTATTTCTACAATAGAGTGCTCTTGACCGCTAGAACTGAAATGAAAGCAATGGATTAAGTCATATTTAGAATGTTAATGACTACCGGATGAGCATTACTACTACTCTACCGGATGAGCATAAGGTTGCTGATATAAGCATGTTAATATAGTAATGCAATCTTATATACAGCTAACGGAAAAGGGAGAGGCTATTTTGCGGAAGACCGGTTGAGAAACTTCCCGAAACACAATCCGTTTAAGATGTTTGATTGCTCCTTTGAAGGTTTGAAATCTTGACTAAAAGATAAAGGAGTATGAAAGACTAAAAAATAATACCGTAACTGTTGTTCGAGCGACAATTGTAATCTTAGTTAACTTCACATTATACTAGGCAATCATGTAAAGATTAGGTAATAAATATTGAAGAAGGCCCCATTTCAGTTCTATGCTCAGTTAACCCCCATATAGCTGAAAATAAAATGGTTTTGCTTTTGTAGAAACTCTCAAATCACCTATGATAGATCATTTATAGCCAGGCTTATCAAACACAGTTTGTTAGTTAGTTAGCAACTAACAAGACTGAAAATTCCCAAGGAAAAACGGACGTGAAAAAAGTCTGACAGTACCAGCCTGAAATCTTCCTGTTTCCGAGCAGATACTCTATCAATGTTCTCCATCATATGTTCTGGCTCGATCTTAATTGGATAAAGCATCAGCCCGGAAAGCGGAATATTCCAGGTTTGAGTCTTAGTCCTGAGAGACATTGTTCACGTCCGTTTTTCCTTGAGATTTTTTCTAAGTGCACGTATAAAATCACCTTTACTCTTATCCAAGACTGAAAATGTAACATCATTTTGCTCCATGATGGACATTCAATAAATGCTAAAACAAAACAGCGTATAATTAGCCAAAAATCTTTGGATACCATTTTATACTTTAACTTTACACTTACGCTACGGAATTTCGGTAAGAGAATGTTCTAGAAAACATCTAACCAAGAGGTAACTCAATCATAAAAATGACTCAGCCCCCAACAAAAGTACGAGATAAGAATTTCCTAAGAAGTATGAAGCGAGAGTAGTCGTACCAATGAATATAAAAAACACGAAAAAGATGTTTGATTTATTCAGTAACGAAACACCAACGTGTTAAGAAGATTTCCCTCGCATAAATTACTTGTAATGTTAGTTTCACTTAGAGGTATTTTTGCTAACCAATCGCTACACTTTTAAACGTTTTATTCCCATAGTTAACCTTAGACTTCAAAATTACTATTGGGCATAAATAATACAAAAGCGGAATCGAGGTACAGATACGAGGGAATATTTGTCAAGTAGGTAAAACAACTCAAAAAGAATAAATAAATCGTAACAACTGCCATTATACCTGATTTTTTTACAGCCAACCTGAGATTCTCTTTAATTACACTCTAAAATCATCACGGATTTTACAGTTACTTAAAAATTGCAAAACTGACAAGATTCGGCTTTCTTCATATAACTTGGGGCAATCCATCAAAATAAATCAACTTTATGGAGAGGAACCACTCTATTTTTTGCTTCAAAATGATTGCGAACTTTCTCATTCGAATTAACTCATTCATAGGAAATGTTATGTTTCAAGCGTAAATGCGACCTTCACTGTGACAAGGCGAATTCAAAGGTGAATTGGCGAAACGGAACTGCTTATATGATTAGGTCGTTGATTCTCACCTTGCTCGATGTCCTGGTACTTGTCATAAGGCCTGAGTCCATCCTCTGATGAAAGCCCTCCGAAGGCGTAGATCAGATGCGTGCAAAGGTATGGATTAACATTGGCGGGAGTGAATTTCGCTCTGCCCGGTCGATATACGGACCAGTTGGTGTAATAACAAACCACAATAGGCCCGCTGGAGGAGGATGTGCCTGCACCTGTGAAGTACACCAAATAATTAGGACAACGAAGGAGGTATAATTTCCAGCGTTTTGCTCCGACGCATTTTTCGCAAGAATACAGTTTCAGCCTTATTGTGCAAGAAAAGGCATGCTTGACTTTTTTTCGTAGTTTTCCGTTTTAGATTCTAAAGAAATTCATTTAAATAAGGAAAGTACGAACATAATCTGCTGCTTTATTATCGAAAGGAGATTAATTATAATAATATACTTAATACTGCATATAATATTTTATATGTCAATATGTGATAACGTAAAATATATGATAAGTATAAGATTTAATTTAGATTTTGGCTCTCCAAACTACTACCATCGGGGATAAAGGAAAGGAAGGTAACTTAGTAGGTTGTAAAACCTACGAAATTTTTGTTACTACCATCGGTTTCAATGGATATTACCCAAAAGGTTCCATATGATGAGGCCATAAAAATGCTGGTTTCATTAGCGTCTCACATATGTGATATATTTGCGATTTACTATCCTTCGACTTAAAAATTCTTCCCTCTTCTATTCCTTAGTATTCTTAGTGTCATATAAGGAATATTAAATGCATTTATTTAGACAATGCTAGCCAGCCACTTTCCCAAGCCCTTCCTTCAAAATTTTTGAGAAGACCTAAATTACGCCAATCCAAGACCTCATTCTGGAGTATTTAGTAACACATATATAAATTAGTTGAATATAAAATAATACGCGGAATGCAAGGTAAGATTATAAAATTTTGAATCTTATTGACCTTATATCCTAATTTTTCTAAACTAACAAGGGCAAAAATGTATCATTAAATGATAACTTTAACATTTCCCGTAGCAAAACAAAGTCATCGACTTCGTCCGAATTCACTACCGCGATAAATTAGATGTTGAGTGGAAAGCTAATAAAGGTCGTAGAGCGCCTCAAACCACGTTTTATACCTAAAACACGGAAATCAGAATCATTCGAGCCAAGCATTCCCTTACTCAAATTGCACTTTTTCGATTTTCGAGAATCTTTCTCTTAATTTTATTACATATAACCTGACTCCTCAATTAGCTCAAAGTAAGCGGAGAATTGTTACTTCTGAACACCTGAAATACAAGAAAAAGACGTATGGAAAAAATCTTTAATGTAACACCGATGGAACGAAGTATTTCTATATCTTGGATTTTTCATAAGAGCCGTAGTTACATGCCCAGATTTGAATCGCGAGCACCTTTATTGTTTGACACACCTTTCTTCATGTGAACGCAATACTCCGAAGATATTTCACAATTACTAAGGTAAACAATCTAATAATAGATATTAGCCATTTAGAAACCTTTTGCAAAACAATGCTTTCTCAACGACAGCGTGAAATGGAACAGGGTTATTTATGGCATTCCTGAGATAAATTCGTAGCGCTTAGGTGAAGTTCGTGGTGTCCCCTGAGGATATCCATCTGGGTGGGGCGTAAAGGTCAAAGAAAGACGTGCAATATCGGTGGGTGGAGCACTTGGGATGGAAAGTGGGCGTCAGATAATTTACTCACGTGAGGTCGAGTTCTTTCTGGAGGCTGCCGCGGAGGGTTGGATTGTCCACGATGCTAGGAGCACAACGGCGAGGACGTACGACGCCCATCTGGATGTTGCCGGAAGTCCTTTTGGCGTCGGGATCCCCGAGGGGGACGCCATCTATGGAGGAGGAGAAAACAGATGATGAGATGCCGATCGTTCAAGTTTCTAGCTCTTCAAGAGCGAAACAGGCGTGTTACGAGCTGAGCGTGTGTTTCGAAAACTGGAGCTCACGTTTCATTTTATCATCAGCTTGAAAGATTTTGTGAGCTAGAAATATTATATTATACTTACTTTCTTTTTAATAATAATATACTTTCTTCTCTTTTATGTGCTTTAGATGGTGGCGAAAGAACTCAACGATCCATAAATAACTTAGTTTTTGGAAAAGACTTCTTTCAGTTATTTTCTTCGTAACCATATTTAACACTTTTGATGATTGGCTTGTTAAGATTGCAATTATAACTTTCTATAATTTATGCTTCAGACGTATTACTATGTAATTCATTATGACAATCCCTTTCCTTTCTTATTTTCCCTTGGTAGTTACCGGAGTAGCAGTAAGCTTGCATGCCTTCTGCTTTTCCTAACATTGAACCAAACGCTAATTATTATACTTTCTCCGGAGTGCCGGAATGTATATTTTACATAAGGGACTTTTTGCCTGCGGAGGAGGAGTTAACATGGCAAATTCGAAAACAGTATTGCGATATGTGAGATGCTATAGCAGCATAACGCGATAGCACCTGCCACATTTTCTTTAGAATCGCTGACCTAAATTCATTGTACATTTAATGAAGGTAATTAAATTTGAAAGTTTATATATTCCTTGATAGACCCTAAGACTGAGTTACACGTTCTATGCGTTGGTATTAAAGAGGATGCATCTATAATTACATAAAAACAGCGTTTAGAGTTTACCTTAGGTGGATAGTTGTTAGTAGAGTCATAGAATCCACCGAAATGGTTGAAAGGTAAAACATTTTATCATATTTTCAGTTTCGGCTCCTAAATGATTTATTATATTTAAACTGCAATTTTAAGCGGTGCTAAACTCCTCACACGTCGGTAAATATTCGAAAATAACCTTTCGAAGTAATATTTTCATTTTAAATTAGTTCAAAGAGACTTTTGGACCATTTTATCGGAATATTACAGCGATTGAAAGGAGGAAATGACAAAATATATAAATGTTTAGAATGGAAGATGCCACTGATGGCTGAGCTAAAATCTATAAGTAGAACTCCGTGAACCATCAAACCAAGTCCTGTCCGATCCGCATTTCGTTATCTATGATATCGTAGCATCCTCAGAGATCGTAACCGAATGGAGTACTCCTTATACATATAAACGTTAAGTTCATTAAAAATTCCTCCGAAACGTATGGGTCATCCCAAGTGTATTTCTATAACAAGGCGAACCTAGGCAATAGCGTAGAGACGTTAAGATGGGGTCGCTAGATTTTGCAGTTCTCGAAAAAAGTGGTGAACTGAGAGGGGGAGCTTTTTCTTTGTCTGGGTGCGTATAGGTACATTTTAAATTCCCGTCCTGGACATCCGCACACAGAAAGAGAGGCTGTGCTTTCAGCCCAGTCATCCTCATTGTCCATTATAAAGAAGTAAAAATCAAACTGGCGCACTAACGGCGCTCGTTGCGAAACTTCCTCTTGTCGGAGCCTCGCTGATTATGAAATGAAAAATTACCCTTACTCCATCCGCTTCCTTCGTTTCCTTTCCGCACGAGCATTCCTCCAACTGGGGAAACGTACAAGTGAATGAAAGGTCAGAAAATGAGTCTCAATTTAATTACGAGTGAAAGGTTTTCGAGAAAACGACGCTCGTAACCGATCCAAATGCAACTCGATGCAGCGTATTTCCTCGAGCAAATTTTTTTAGACCATAAAAAAGTAAAAGTCTGCGCCAACTGCCGTTTGGTGAGAAGTTAGCGTGTCTTTCCTGAGTAAACACAATGGATATCGCCGTTAGAGACAGTAAAAACAGCGCCTCCTCCGAACGGAAGTTGGAACTATTCATCCCCATTTTACCCACGCTCTATTCGACCCACCATTCCCACGGAGCCGTTTCCCGCTTTTGACTGTTTATTTACATACGCGTTAATAAGAGCGCGCGCTTTTTCCTTTCGTCCGAGGCGTGTGCGAACATCCCGGGTCATGAGCACACGCACCAAAGCGTTTCGACAGACGAGGAAACGCGAGTTTCACGCTGCTTGCGACAATTCCCGAAGAAACTCGGTAGTCGAGGGCACCCCTTCCACGGGGGAACTTTCGCCTTCACGCTCTCGCTTTTACTCCAAATGCTCCGCATTTTTCTTTCTTAAGCAGGTGGTTATCCGCGCACCCGCCCTCTCGAATGGAATGCTCTCAGCGGTTCTTCGCTACCACAAGACGCTGTGATCTTAACCGTGACATTCGAATTGCTGGCGATTAAATAGGGTATTGTCTCATGTCTTATTCCTCTGCATCATCGTCAAAGCCGTAGTGCGGATGAAAAGAGGGAATTTCCGAGGAAATTCAAAGATTATTCATAAACATTTATCCCAAAGGGTGCCTTGCGTGAGATTAAATACTCTTAGAGGTGACAACTAACTAAATTGAAAGTATATTATTGTGTTAATTAAAAAACTTGTTCTCAATATTTAAAGTATTTTTTGGTATATATATATATATAATATTTATCTGCTCAAAAACAAGTTATTGAAAGTGTTAATTTTAATATCTGTATGTATCATTGCATATTGAGTTTATTTTTTAATCTGAAGTTTCAGGTTATAAAATTACACCATTACTACAAATACATCTCCCTGCTACAAAAATACAATATCGCAACATATCCGTCACCCAGCCCAAAAATACACCAATTTATTCAAATATTTTTAGTAAACTTCCACTTAGATGGAGAAATTGAAAGAGAAAAAAAAAGTCTGCAGCAGCCGGGAATCGAACCCGGGTCCCCCACTTTCCGGGCGGGTGCTCTGTCCTCTAAGCTACCACGACAGAACATCTAAATTCAAAGCATGTGAACCATGCGTTTCTCGTCACTTTATTAAACTTCCACTATTTAAAATGCCAATATACCTATGCATAACATCATTTTTACAATTTACGTTCCTTATATTACACAAGTTTTTTCAGGGTTCCTTGAAGGCCTTCGCGTTTACTGTAGTGATCCTGGGGACAAGCCCCCACCGTACCTCGTCCTACCAGGTGATTCCCTACTCCATCTGCACTTCGTTAAATACTAGCACATTCATCCATACAAGTTCTACATGATCGGTTTATAAACTGTTAGTGATTAACACTAATATATAATTATATAACACTCTAACAAGGGAAAATCAGCTGTTATACAGGAAAAAGTTTCTACTGTAATACTTGTAAGAATAAACATAGTTCAGGATCAGCGAGTGGATCGCATGGCCGAGATTGAAGCAATAATTTCCTGGCTCCATTCGCTTGTGGAAGCCAAATGTGTGTGAAACAACACTGTATAAAGATATTGGTTGCCCTGTATAACTGTATCAAAATATTTCCCTCCCGTAATGGCTTCCAAAATTAACCATCTCATCACTGACAGTAATTTGGGGGTTTCAATATTTTTATGAGTTAATTAAACATTTCTGCGAAGACCATTTAATAACTAACACTAATTTAGTAAGAATAAGGCTTATTCTGCTGTCGCCTGATTCGATTTTCTCGATCTACTAACATGCTGATGTTGCGTGAATATAAATAAAGCAGCTTTTCTTCGCTTATTTTACCAAAGTTAACCGTGAATCAGATTCTGTCATCGATGACTTGTCACAAAAATGGTAAAATGATTGTTTGTGGAACTGTTGACAAGAACTTCACTCCAGTCATATCGTCACACTCGAAAAATGAACGATTGTGTTAAATTAATTCGAAATAATTCAATAACAAAAGGAAATTTAAAAAAATGAAATTTTCATTTCATTCGTGATGCGAGTATTACGAGAATTTCTTGAGAATAAAACGCGTATTGTCTTCAGCATTCGTCTCTCACTGAGGCAGACATTTACGATGAAAACTTTCTCATGCTCGCATTCACTGATGAAATGGAATTGCAGACATTAAGATAATACATGACACTATCCTTATGTTATGGGAATACAACAAAATATGGCCTATTTTTTACTGCGTTCCAACAACTCTTGCAATAATGATACGCGTACTCATTTCAATGCAGCATTAAACGATCAAGGACAAATTGGAAAATCAGTGTCGATGGGCAAGAAAGAAAACCTAAATGGAGTTTAACAAAATATGCTTGAGTTCAGTGCGAAATTCAGTAAAATAATTGGTTTTCACAATCGGGAACAATGCAAGTTCTACGAGACAGAAGTTTCGCATATTTTCAAATCATACAAAATCTGGAGTACGTACAATACGAATTCGCGCGAATAAGGACTGAAATTTAGGGCGTGTCCTCATTTTGACAGACGCATTCTAACCTCACTCTCAACACTCATTGTAAAGGTCACTTGGAGGTGTCGTTAAATAGACTACATTCCACTCAGAACACACACGATACTTGAGGTTAAAATGCTAAATCGAGAAAATGAATCTCATTGTTTGAGGAAAATGAATGACTGCGTCCTTGAGGAGATGGCTGAAATATTTTTATATTTTTATGGTACGATTTTGCTAATCGTAATGAATCAGAGAGACCCCTAATTGGTTTAGAGACGTATCTGTGTGTGCCCTTGCAAATGAATTTTTGGGTCACATGGAATTGCCAGCCATGGAGGTTTCTAATTCCTATCCTGAATTTAATTACTTTTTTCTCACTTAGGTTGTTAGCTTAAATATATTTTTACTGCGATGCTCAATAACTTACGTATGATTATTTAGATACAATTCTGGTAATTCGAAACCGATCGATGAGTGTAGTAAAAATTCAGTGCAATCATTTGCTGCAGTAAATTTGGGTGTGGCGGTAAACTCATCCGCAAGTTTCGTGTATGACAGCAAGAATGAGTTGCCTTTCATAAGAAGCACAAGGTGAAAACATCCCACCAGGTTTTTCAATTCTAAAGGGAAATTCCATGGAAAGAATGACTGCATTCATTTACATTCACATAAACCACTTAAAATTGATTCTGCCTCACCCGTGGCAGTTCTGGAGCTATTCGAATCCTAAAGATATACCTATCTTCAATTACCCTTTTTATCACAGGAAACGGGTAAGGGTGATTTTGCGCAAGATGGTGCGCACCCAGGAAAAATCCCACGGAAGAATGTACTTGAAATAAAGTCTGACGAGACCGTGAATCGAACCCGGGTCTCCCAATTACCGGTCGGGTGCTATGTCCGTTGAGCAATCCTCCCGAATGGCTTGGAGAAATGTTCTGCCGGGAGACCCGTGTTCGATTCCCGGTTCCGTCAGACTTTTTTCAAGTCCATTCTTCCTTGGGATTTTACCCTTGTTATCATAAGGCTCACAAGATCTGTGATCATAATTTCTCTGAACTTGTAACTTCTTTGCTCCGTTGCTATCTACTCTCTGGAATTTTTATCGGGAAAAACATTTTAACATTTTCTTTGCTTTTTAACATGTTTAATTTGGAAGAGACTACAAAAAGACTACTGTAAAAAGAGACTACTTGGAAGTTTTTTTTACGGTTTTAAAAACCATACCTGGAAAATAACTTCTCGTAATTCCGATGACTTAAAAGATTATTTTTATTGATACAATAATAAAATTTGTGACCGTCGCTGTGAAACGTTGATTTTATCATTGGAACGTTATTCTTAGGTCTAAAAGTAGTAGTTAAGTAATAGAAGACTTGTTATCTCTCTATCAAAGAAAAAGCCGCCAACTGGTTAAATGTATGACAGGTATCATAAAAAAGCTTCATAAATCCTACATAAACTTACGGAGTCTTACAGACAAATCAGATATTTTTGGGGAACCAGCAAGTGACCGAGCACTCTGCTAATGTAATTACTTAATTTAAAAAATGCCGAGAATTTCATACCTATTTGGATAATTAATTCACGGGTCTGACCAATTCAAGCCAATGCATGCTTTTTCTTCTACCGCATTTATTATTTTTCCGCTAGTGGGATAGTTAGAATTTCTGTAAATGTTCAACTTGTTGAAATTTGCCGAAGTCCTATAGTTTATGTATACCAAAGATACATTTATAAGGTAAATTTTTAAAGGTAAATTATCTCTAAAAGCAAAACTTTAACAACTTACGGGATTTCTGGGACTAAAATATGCATTTCTTACTGAAATTTGTTGAGTTAAAGTTTAAATAGCAATTTTTAAAAGAATTTTCGCTCAATCATTGTAGGAGATAAGGGAAAAGGAATCAACGCAGTCTTTATTCCAACGGGGAATATTTCATACGCCCACATGTTAGATGGAAGGAGAGACTTTTTAGTCTCAATGTCGCCTTAATAAAGGCCTAATAACATATACGAAGCGATGTATAATTTCCTTTTCATCCATGATGATTGTTTGTATTTTATCGCTTTCCTTCCCCCTCTGTAGCAATTAATGTTCATTTCATTTTAAGGAGTGTGGAAATTAAGGATTTACTTACTTACATTCTTAAAATGGAAGACCCGACGGTAACAATCTACCTATGCATCTAATCTTAATGAGGGCGATCACTTTCGTTTTGGCTTCCATTTTTCCTCTTGGCATCGATTAATGATGTCAGTGTCTCTATGATGGGCCCCTTGAGAATAGCAATTACGCTTTCTTTGTTCATAAAATGAGAAGAAATCGGTCGCCTTAAATGGAAGTTTACAAAAGTGATGGCAGTAGCTTCTAAACTATTACCTCCAATAAATATAAAAATTAACCCTTTAGACGGGTGGATTGAATTATTTCTATGATTGCTCCTGAAGATCATTCAGGAGGAAATAGAAATAAGACAGACAAGGGACTCAATTCGGCGGAATTGAGACAGGAAAGTCCCACCTTTTATTTAACCGATACTAATAGACAAAATAACAACAGAATTAAATCAATAAACGTTTTGTTAAAAAGTGCTACGACAAAAATGTAAGCGTTACCAAAATGCTCTCAGACGCAGGTTGGGAATCCTTAAAACATAGGAGATTAGAAGCTAGATTGCGATTGCTTGATAAATTTAGGGAGAGTACGTTTGCAGAAGATGTAGTCGATATTATGCGAACCCCCTGCTACCATGGGCGATCCGACAATGAGCAAAAAATAAGAGAAATAAATGCTAGGACAAGTCGTTTTAAGAATTCATTCTTCCCGCGAACGATACGCGATAACAATAGGTTAAAAAATAGGTGCTTTCACCCCCTGCCACACGCCGAAAGGTGGCTTGCAGGGTATTTATGTAGATATAGATGTAGAATAACATAAGAAAAGGAGTTATGAGAACAAAGGGAATTTACCAACTTTAGCTCAGGAAATTCACAAACTAGCAGTTTACATATTCTAAAGATGTTATCAAGAAAGACAGTAGTAGCATTTATTACAACTTTATCAAACAATTATTCGTCAAAGCAAATAGATTTTTAGTGCATAAAGCAAAAAAAATCACGATGTAAGCGCCAAATGAAACATCCGTAACCTTCATATTCATGCGATGAATTTGGAACTTTTTCGCGGGATGAGGAACTCATTAGCACCGTTTCAACCAAACCTTCTTCCTCGAGCATCGAGTATACATTGGAAGACAAGTTAGATAGACATATGACTGCGCTTAATCGCTATCCGGAGTTAATTCCATCCGAGCCCTTCGCAGAACGTCCAATTCGTTCGTTCTGGTCCAAGGGTCGCGGCATTGGTTCTCACATGACCGAGCAAAACTTTCATTCTTGGATTGCGATTCTTAGCGAAAGACATCCTAAAGACGTGAGCAATCGATCCCATGGCCAACGGCGCGCGATCTCCACCTTCCCTCGGCATACCACAGCTCGCTCTGGTCATCAACCCTCACAATTGGTACTCTCGTCTACTTGCCGCCGTTTTGCTGATTGTCACACACTTGGGCATGGAGGCTAAGCACCCGCGAATTCTGGGTCATAGAAATTCCACAAACGTTACACAGATTCTTTCGCGTAAACCATTAAATTTAAATACGTTACTGATGTGGGTTGGAATTTGAATACGCGATTTGGTTCCCAAAGATATTATAAAATATTTTAAAATTTTTTAACAAAATAACCGTCTTTAATGAATCACAGTTGATCGATTGTTTATTTCTCTATTCGTATGCCTACATTATGGCCCGGTATTATAACTTATACTTAAACGGACTTTAATTGAAGTTCACTTTAAGGCCCAGTATTATAATGTTTCATTAAAGTTTAAGTGAAGATTATAGTAAATCTCCTATATATATATATATATGATGAATTAACAAGGAGAATCACACTAATCTTCATTTTAGCCCTTACAAAACAATGTAATACCGGGCTCTAAAGTGGATTTTAGTTAAAGTCCATTTTGAGCATACTTGATAATACCAGGTCTATGTTTTTCAAAAAGATACTGCCTAATTAAATGAAATTTTCAGCCATAGTTTCAGCATCTACATCGTGCTGATTTTATGGAAAAATTACGCTTAGTGAAATCCGACTCTTAGTTATTTCAAGTCAACAATTTAGTTAGTCAACAATTTTCGTGATTCTAACTTAGTAATTGTATTTTTAAGTGCTTCGATAGCCAGAGTCATGTCGCTCGTGGGTCCCCACCGAGAATCAAACCCGGATCCGCTTTCATCGAAGTCGATCGCGTGACCCACATGGCTTGTTCTATCTTATTAACGACATTTTTTAATGCAGACTTTTAATACATGTGTGATTTCTATAATTATTACCACCGTAACAGATATTATGATGGTAATAATTTCATCCCATCAGTTATTACCATATTTACACCATCAGTTATTACCATCATGATTGATATCATTATGGTAGTAACTGATGGTAAAATAATCCATATATCAAACTTTGAATATTTATGATTTCCTACTCATTAAGATCAATGTTTCCTGAAATATCAGTGAGTTTGTTAGGTTATAAACGCGAAACCAATTGGCGGAAATTGTTTCCCATTTCTCATAGATGGAATGCGTAAAATAATGAAGACCGTAATTCAATTGTGAGGCGATCAATTTAGATCGGGTCCATTTATAGATGGATTTATCGGATGTATTCAGGGCGTAAACCATTTCGTAACAGTCCTGAAAGACTCGTTAAGAATTTCACCTCCGGCGAGCCGCAAAAAATTTCTAGAACTTTTACGTGTCGTTTAAGAGGGTCAGGTTCTCCATATTTGAAAACTTGATTTTTATTTAGACGCGACTCGTGCCGAAAGTTCCGAAAAGAAGCTGTAAGACCCTCTTATGCAACTAATTTTCTTTGCTTTTCGACTATGTGATGTAGCTTTCAACGGCTACGATTACATAAAAAAATACTTTTCGAAACTCTCCAATTAGAATCTGAGTGACGGTAACTTCTACGTAAGGTATAAAATATCCCAAGGAAAAACGGAACTGAATATTTCATTCAGAAAGAACTGCCATCTTCGACTTAACCAGTGACTGCTCTAGCCTTTGAAAAATCTTGCCTGAACGGTCAGACATTGGAAGAATTTGTAGGTTAGTGGAAGTCCCGGGTTCGAGTCCCGGTCCTGTCAGACTTTTTCATGCCCGTTTTTTATTAGGATTTTTTCTTAGATACACAACCTTGCGTTCAAATATATATAATATATATTTTCCATAAGAGTATAAATCATGAATAAAATGAATCTTTTTCTGTATTATTTTGATGGTAATATATTTCAGTAGGTATGATATCAACCGAATTCAATACTAAGTATTACCTTAGATTACTCTATGGTATTACTTAGAACTGTCTCGTAGAAATGTGTCATGAGTTGGGAAAATAACAATATGATTGCTAAACTTCGTGCTGCAGGTTCATACGCGTGTATATAAGGTTCAAGTTATATTATAAGAGGTTTCAATTATACTGAGCTAAATCCGCAGTTCTTATGATCGGTTATTTCCTAGCATCGAAAGAAACAGCTGAACCAAAGAAAAATTAACAACAGCAATAATAATAGTAATATCAATTTAATATCTTGAAGTATATAACAAAAGTTGGAATTCAATACACCTGCATAAAAATGTTAACACAGGATTTTTTTTAAGAATAGGGTCCTGCTAAACCATACAAGGTATGTCGGTGGGTGCCCAGTAGGATATTTATTTTATGCTTTCTTACAGGGAATATTAATTATATTCATACAATAAATTAACTGCCAAGTATTAAGTTACTTTATAAACATTATAATTTTTAAACTGAAATTTTCAGTTATATCCATTTTCATGACTAAATTTCGAAAATTAAAACATCCTTTCGCTCTAAGAAAACTTAATTCACTCATTCAAGCATATGATAAAGTGTAATCAAACTCTCGAGATGGAATAAATATGTGTCGATAGTAAATAGACTATCCGTAAGATTTCAGTTCATCCGAGGACGATACTTGGCAGCAATGTATTTCCTAGTCATTACTAACCATGAGAGGACTAACTGGAATAATAACCTAGGAAATGCTCTATAGAGCTTCTTAATCATTTCATTTTCATGACGCACGGAATTAGTGAAAAATTCGTTGCACACCAATCTAAATGGAATTTGCGCACCCTTTCTTAATTTAGTGGATAGAACCATTTGGAGTACATACAATGACATTTTTGACATCGCTTACTAACACGAAATAATCTAACACACAGCAAAATAAAGAATTAAATAGCAATAAATTTTATCAAATAAACGTGTCATATCATATCAAAATATATCAAAAATAATCAAAAAATGAAATAAATCAAATGAAAGAATCAAATTACATAAAAACAACTAAAACTCTGTAATCCAGTGAACAGAACCATTTGAAATACAATGAAGTTTTTGACATTGCTTAGTAACACGAAATAATATAATGCTCAGCAAAATTAATTATTAAATGGTAATAAATTATATCAAACGAACAGGTGATGAAACTCTCGGAAATAATTCGGTACTAAGAAATTCCCAGCGGTCAATCCTTTGAGAAGCTTTACAAGCAGTCTTGTCTTGAGGAATTCCTTTCGCTCCCATTCTTTATAGCCAACGAAGTCGGAAAACGTAAGTATGGCGCGGCGAGAGCAAGAGCGATAGAAACACCGCTGCAATCGGGATCATCTTCTTGGCCAGAGCGTCTATAAAGAAGGCCAATATGTTCCCCACCTCCACCCGTCCCTATTTCATTAACCTTCGCATCGGTGACCTTGAGATTGGTGCGTGATTAAGCACCGATCCTTGCTTCTTCTGTTCCTGGGATTCCTAATGGAGAGACCTCGGAATTCGCGTGCAGACCACAGCGGAGTGCCAGGGGAGGCGTCGGAAAGTGGAGGGCGGGGCTCTTTGGCGTAGTCACCCACACTGACGTAGAAAGCAGAGCGGAGAGAGCCCATTGTTGACATCACTTTCACATTTCTTCTCATCCTCCATGACCGAGGCTTAACTCTCCCTCTTGCCCTGAGGATCACAAGTTCGATGCCGCCCTTCGGTACGAGGAAGGCATCCGAAAGAAGCCGCGCGCTCCGAAAGGGAGTTGAGGAATGCGGTTGAATTGCGTAGTTGAAATTTCCATCGCCAATGAGGAGAATTCATCCTATGCAGGAAACCGGGGCGAGTTGCATAGCGGAGCATGCGGGCCACGGGGTTGATAGCACGCAGAAATAGGGAACGGAAACGTGCTTCCACTATTATGAAAGGAATACATCTTCAGGCAGCATTGTCTACCGTTTCATTGTCCGTTTCAGATATTTTGCCTTTTTACGGAAATCACTAGCATATTTGAGGCCGCGCGTATCATCTACGAGTTGCACTTATAGATACTTCAGTATTTGGCAGGGAAAACGTACAATCTTCATCTTTAGAATCTCCTCAATGTAATGTGAAACTAAATATTCATAGAAACTTCTATTCTCTCTACCTGATGATGGCGTCTTAGCCGAAAAAGGTCGTATTAAAACATCATGCGGATGTTACAGAGTTTTACTTATTCCTTCATTTATAGAAACTTCAATCTTGATATAGAAAACGCACCATCTTCATCTGTAGAATCTCCTTGATGTAATGTGAAACTAAATATTTATCATCGCTTTAATATTTACTTCTTTACAACTTTGTTCGTAATCTTAAGAAATCTAGCATTTTTGTCTTTTGGAACAGGATATCACTTCGAATGGGATTACCATTTGACTGTGATTTTGTTATTATTAAGTCGATGTTAACTAAGATTTTGCAATTGCACTTGTATGGTATCTCTTTAGGATTGCGAAATTTTAGTATTTTGTTTGTATTATCATGATCCATGAATAAAGTTGCCTCCTGGAGCAGGATTCAAATTGCAGCCTCTTAACAAAAGGGAAAGCCACCAAAGTATAGGTGATGCCGATTTATGGCATCCATTTGGTCGCTCCATATTGATTGCTAAAATAGTGTTATTCTTAGGGTCATTGTGCTGCGCTTGTTTGAACGTGTTCCACTGATTTAATTCTGACTCAAAGAGGAAAGCAAAGGCTAACCACATTCCTCATCCAGCTTCTTCCTTCTCCAGGGATTTTGTTAGCTGATAAAGCGGAGAGAAAATTAGCCTTCAGGCTAATACTCCACTGACTCCATAGCATTGGCGTTTGCTTTAATGAAACACACACATTTATTCATTCTAAGAAGATGAATTTGGCAGAGTAAGGAGGAAGAACTTGAAAAATGAAGAAGAGGTGTTCCAATGATATTTTGTTTTACGAAAGTTTTAATGGTTCTACACACGACGCATCATCATGCAAATAACCACAAGATTCAAACGGAAATATATTCAAGAGCTAGATAGGACTAAACCTCTAATAGCGATGAGGATCTTGATTTGAGCAACCGAAATTTCTTCGTACTAACGTATCTTTGCGCTCCAAATCATCCTCACATCATTTGGAGCAAGTCTTTCGGGCGTTACTACTCAATATGCATACACGTTTCCACTTCTATATCTAGGGTTACTATCTGAATAAAAATATCTCGCGTTTAGAACAGAAATATATAACATATAAAAGGGGATATCTTGCGTTGTTATAATGGAAAATGTTATAATGTCTGCACCATGATTTTCAACAGCCTGTTTTCAACAGTCCTTATTTTAAGTGTCATCAAAGAAGATGATGATCATTGCGCCCTTAGAGGATGAATAAAATTAGGGAATGGAATAAAAGATACTCATGGAAAATAAATTTTTATCCTGATATAGACTCATGGAAGGAAGCTCTTTCTCAATTATATATTGAATTGTTACATATAAATATTGTTTTTAAATAAATACTGTAACAATAATACATATTTACACGTATTTCAGGGAAACCCACAGTCATTGAAAGAAGGGCAACTTATGAATATGGAAATACCATCCGCGGAGCGTTCTCTTTAGTTTCCAAAAAATTTAGTTAAAAAAAGGTGAAACGAATAAATATAATAAAATGAAATGACAGAAGTTTATTAAATACGTGATTGTCACAAAACGAATAATACAGATCCAACCGTGAGAAATATAAGAAGATAATATCCCTCGAGCAAAAATATTATTGGGCCAAGTTTCGGGAACATTATCTTAGAGAAAAATGAAACAAAAACGAGCAAATTTAAATAAACCTCACTTTGAGACGTGGAAATCCTTTTAGGCTTGAACGTAATAAAATTTAGAGTGGATTATCTCAACTTATAGTGCTCTTAGGTTGGGTAAGATTAGCACCTATTTTCCTCTTAGAGAAATTAAATGTCACAACTTTTTGAGACGAATTTCTCATCGGTAATAATGTGTAGGATTAGTGCGTAAATTGCTCTCTTATCGCAAACCTTTCACAACCAGAAAAGTGATTATAAGATCCAATAGGGGGTGGTTCTTCCTCTGACCTCGAGGATCTTCCAACCGAAGCGAAAAGTTGCGTAGGAGAGACGTTCCCAATAAAAACAACGCGAAATTTTTCCTTTTGAAGCGGCACCCAATTCCGGTCACGGTTCGCTGACATCTTTTGAATTCAGTTGCCTTATAATCGACTCCAATTTTGGGTGTCACGGTTAGCGATTTGTATCTCATTTACAAAAAAGGGACGCGTCGGATTTTCCAGCCGAGGTAATCTCCGATACCTCCTCATTGGCAAGATATGGGAACTTCGTTTCGCAACGTTTTTGTCTTAAGGGAAGATCAGAGGTGCGGTAGTTTTTTTAAATGCGCCTCGGCCAAGGACAAGCTCCACAGCCCTAAAATCGCGGCGGCGGAAAGCTCTCATTCCCAGCTAATTTTTCATGCAAAATTTTCAGCTGTATTAATTTCGCTCATAACAACAGGAGAGTGAGCTTGGATTAATTAGCCTTCAGAGATCCTTTCCCACCAGTACGATAATGATGAAAAACCGTGATAAATCTATTTAAGATTTCTTTTTAAAATGGAGGTGTCACGATTCATCGTCCTGCATGTAATGCTTGGTTGAAATATGTTTTAATTACCGGTAAGTGATGGTGATTTGACGTCGAAGAAACTATAGCTTATATAGGTGAGGATGGTACAGTAAAAACAAAATTTCATTACGTCCTCAAAAATTACATTTGAAAATCAAGACCAGTTTTGAAGCTTAAGAACGACAACAGCAATAACAATAATAATTCAACTTTTACTGCAAATATGATAAAATATTATATATAATAATATAAATAATGATAATATTATTAATGTCTAGCGCCACCTAAGGACAAAATTAAAACATACTAAAAGTTTGACGTATCCTTATACTTTGTCGCAGTGAAACAACAAAAATATATGATTTTTATAATTTTATGAGGCTTCTCATGTATAGGGTTCAGGGCCTGACGATGTGATAGAAGCTTCGAAACCGGTAGTGTTTTTCAAATATAATTTCTGAGGACGGAGTCAAATATTGTTTTTTTAGCACCAAAGAGAGGTGTAGCCAAGGAGGTGGTTTTGGGAGTTCAACCCCACCCCCTCCCTCCCCAACGAGGTAACAATAAACGAAAGCTTGCGAGAGGTTGGCCCAGGATTTTAGGGAATGCAGTGATTACTCCTTGACTCTAACCTCCCCATCGATAAATTCTGGCTGCGCTCCTGGTACCAAATATGATCAATTTCCACCATTTATCGCCAGAACTAATTAGTTAACTGAGGTTGTCTGGTTTATAAATCGATTTAACTTGAATTAAACAATAAAGTAATTTCTATGATACTTTATGGCTTTCAAAGTTTTGGGTAAATTTATAATTGTTTTTTTCTCCTCTAAACTCAGATGAAACTAGACTCCTCGTAACCAAGGCTACGATAACAACCCAAAGAAGTCAAATTAATTTATGGTAAGAGGAAAAGGATTTAGAGGTGACTTTGGAAGTAAAGGCAGCAAAGCCTCAAGTTGGTCAGACTTTTTCCATGCCCGTTTCTCCTTGGGAATTTTAGGGTAGTTTGAATAAAGAAGATCACCTCTTAATTTTTACATTTAAACATAATTAACAACGTGATCTTCTCCGCAAGATTTTTATATCCAATTATTTTAAGTCTTTCATTTTGCCGTGGACGTACTGGATGTATAAGCATTCTGTAAAATCTAAGAAGATCTGTGGTCGTATTTGGTATTACATTGTCCTTTTCCACTTTTAATCTGTATGAATCTCATGGAATTGTATTTAATATTTAGGGTGTGAGTGAATCACATTTGATTAGCCCCCTCGAAAAAACAGTTTGGCCATAAGTAATACTGCTACAGGAAATAAGAGAGTACAAAAATGTTCAGAAATTTTGTACACATTTAAAACCTTACAATTAATAAGTCAAGTGAGAGTTTGCAAACTTAATATCAAGGTATCCTCCAAAATTTAATGAGTCATTTGATTCTGCAATTTAATATGTTAGAGTTGCCGGAAAATATGCAGAAATTAAAGTTATGTAAAGTGTAAACATTCTATTATCAACTCTCAAGCTAAACTCTTTTCCACAGTAGAAAGGAATGCGGGTGAAAATCTGAGCAAAGCTTCGATAACTGTTCAGGATTCTTTTTATAGAAAGCAAAGGAAAAACCGCGCAAAAATGCAGCATTAACCGCCTTGAAATACTTATTGCGTCTGCAGATGTGTAAAACACCTTTTTCTCTCTCGCATTCCAAACTGCCGAGTCAGGCTATCTCAGAGACCCTTATAGAATTTTAAAACTCTCGAATGAGTGGCGAACAAAAGGTAAGGGATATAATGCGAGGAAATGAAAATGTGTAATATCCGTTCAGCGACCTTGCTTTGAGGTCCTGGAATTTCGTTGTTTGCAATGCTCAGCCATTCGCTACGATTGTCATTTGTTGTGCGTTCTCCGCAGTGTGGAGAACCAGGAAAACGTGGTGAAAGTCATGCGCTTTTCGAAAGGTTTCTCTCGGCCGAATTAATAGCTTCACGCGCCGCATATCTTAGGAGCACGGGTTATGCGTTCGAATCCACTCCTTATAGATTCAACTTCGCTCGATAGAAATATCTTCTGATAGGAGAAAGTCAATCATAGATTTGTCGTACAAAAACGTATCTATCAAGGTTTCATACGGATTCATTATCAGATACAGCAGTGAACGCATTAACGCTGGAAAGTGCGACGTAAAATTTAAGTTAAAATAATAGTTTTACGAAACTATATTATTTAGCAATGTCAGAAAAATTTCACAGAATCAGGGAATCTTGCCTTAGAAATTATCTATATAAAAAATTATAAGTATATCATTTTAAGTATATCGATAGCTATCAAATAATTCATAATTGAATTGCTGAACGATTCGATACCTCAGTCCTTATCAAATGATAGCGCCAGTAGTTAAAACTAGTGGGCTAAAACAACAGAAAAATCATATTTAAGGTATTTGCATAGATCCCTGGATGGTTTTTAAGTTTGGTAATGACTTGGAAGTCGCCTCATTATTTAGGAAATGATTTATGCCAATGAAAAGTTTAGTAAATCATCAGATTTTAGAATGTGATAGTAAAAACCAATTTGTGCCACCACTTTTTAAAGCTCTTGCTGTGAATACACAAAACAGAAAAAAATGACCAATTTATTTATTTCGGTATACAATTCAAGAAGCAGCTCCTTATCAAGTGGGAAATATTTTAGAATTATTAAGAAAAAATTTACCTTCGCAAACTCAAATTCATTAACAATATATCCAAAACATACCAACATTATTCTAATGGAGTAAATGGAATTTGAGTAGTAGAAAGATCAGCTTATAGCTAAGAGCTTGAAAAAGGGCACACAAAGACAATGTCGCGCAAGATATATTCCTAGTAATGATCGTTTGCCAAGTTTAAATTTCAACTGAACGCACATTATCCTACTAATGCTCAGTGACCATTCTCAGAATTGACCATTTATTCGATCAAATTCGCGAAATCCTAAGCTACCTGTGGAATTTGATATTAGGATAATAAACTGTTCGGAAAAACGTTAATAACTTTATCGAGAGTAGTACTCAAAATTGCGGGGGTTCGGGCTAACCCAATCTACCACTCTGCGTCGGAATTGGTCCTTTGGGTAGCATATATAATGAATTTCAAGTTCCACTGATCCTGCGTGTCGTCTGACTCCATCTCATCTCCTGAAACAACGTTGAGAATATATTTCGTTGCAGAGAAAATTGCTGATGATACGAGATACTGAAGAAGCAATCAAGGTTTCGGAGATGCAATCGTAGGTCTTATTTAAACCTTCTAATAATTGTGAATACTGCTTTAGCAGTCGGTATTAAATAAAAAGTTTTCGTCCCCATCCGTGTCCACAGATGCAAAGCTTGCAAATTCCCTTTATGTCCCGCTGAAGGAAGAGATAGGTATCAATAAACACGGATCCATGTTTATATTTTCTCTTATAATTGCCGTAATGAGGTCCAAATTTTTTTTCCTACTTAAAATTGTTAACGCCGATTTTCTGGGTATTGAACATTTTCTAATTTTATAACTCATAAGTGGATCTTATAAATTACCAATGCTAGATCAACTAACTCTATTTCCTTCTTCAAATACCAAGTACTTCTTGTCGTAATTTACGAAACAAAGGAAGATCTAAAGGCGTTCATCGTTCAGCTATTACTCCTTTAAGAAAGTGGCCAAAGTAGAACGTCTGTCGTCATCGGGTGTGGCATTTCGCAAGAGTAAATACATTTAGTTAAAATAATATCGGCCTCCTTTTGCTTAGAACCCGACGAGAAAACTCATCGACGGGAACCTTTATTTAGACCTATTTGTCTTCGCATTCCCGGCAACACCCTCCCGAATTAAATCGCCAAAATGCTTCCTCTCCTACAAAAATTTCGAGTCCCACGACCTCTTGGACTCCTCCTCTCCCTAAGGTCCGATCGCCGTTGAAATCCCCACCAGATCGCTATAAAGAGACGTATGGGCAAAGAGAGAGAGTGCATGCTGAAGAAAGTCCCCCGGAAGTCGGGCTGGAATGCGAGTGTGGTCCATAAGCGCCTCAAGGGGAAATGTGGGAAGGGGGGAGAAAGGGAATTGCAATAAAGGAATCGAGAAAACAAACCGTAAAGGACGTTAGAGCGAAAGTGTCTCAGGCTCCAAATTTAGTAGAAAAGTAAAAAGTAGTGCTCGTGAAGGGATCAATACACTGGCTGTTTTGAACCTCAAATCTTCCACCTCTAGCTATGGAAACCTGTGGAGATGGAATGAGGAAAGTAGAGCCAGACGAAAGCACGTAGGCCACCACCGGGAATCGAACCCGGGACCACTTTCGCCGAATTCGAACGCGGTGCCCATTTGGCGATCCGGTAGCCCTTAACATAGGGATTTCTAACTCAGAAACATCGACGTCGACTACAATAGACCTCACACCAGTTTCCAGAAAACATGGGACGCATCATGGGAGCAGAAATACCCAGTCAGGAAGGAAACTTTCGCCGAATTAAGCGCAAGAATCGGGATAAGAGAACGAATGATGTAAGGGAAACGAACGAATTAAGGGGCTGAATAGAGAGAATGGGAGAGAGTGAAAGCTTTTCCAATTCTCTCCATGGGAGTGGTGATCTCCTCCTCCTCTCTCCCCCTTCTTTCTCTCGCTTTCTCCCTCTCTCCCGGTTCTCACGAGCGCGCCAAATTAATAGAATCGTCTCCCCTCTCTCATCCCTGCACCCAAACCCCGCTTCCGCTCCATCTCCATAACTCATTCACTCTCTCCTCTTATGCGTCACTTTGCATCCCTCTTTAGTATCAAATACTGGTCGCCACACTTTCCGATGTTAATTCTCCGCATCGCGCAATGCTTACACGCGAGAGAGTTGACCGAGCGAGAATGAGTTTCTTTTTTCCTTCCTTCCGAAGCGGCCGTAGTACTTTTTCCAAGAAAGACGTAATACCCTCTCCTCGTCTCTCTCTTTCCCTCTGGTTTTATGGCTTTTCCAACGAGATTTTCATAAATTTATTTTATCTCTTTTGAAGTGAAGGCACGAGTTTGTTTCGACGCGTCCGTGGAGGAGAAGTAAAAAAACATGCGATTCTCACGTAAGCACCGCTCGCCGGAAGTAGTCCAACTTTCCGCGATTTGCCGCAAGGCAGGTGAAATTTCACGTAATTGCTCAACCGGCTTGATTTTTTTCCAGCGTTATCTAAGCTTCTAATTATCAAAGGGGTGGTAATTAACCGGAATTTATGTCACAATCGTTCAGTTCGAAGATTTTTTTTTGAATCCACAAAGTTAACTGACACCTGTTGCCAGAGTTTTGTCTATAAAATCTGAGGAAAGTCGGTTGCTTTCGTTGATGGATCACGGAATATTTTTGCGGTTGAAATATTCCCAGAAAACTTTATTTTTCATTAATTTTCCAATCATCCACTCAGGATGCAGGATGGGAGTCTCTAGGAGATAGAACATTTAAACAGACTTAATTTACTTATTAAGTTCAGAGAAGGTACATTTTTAGACGGTGTAGCTGATATTATGCGTCCTCCCTGACACATAGGCCGTTCTGGTCCCGAGAGAAAAATCAGAGAAGTAGATGTTAGAGTAAGTCTTTACAAATATTCACTTTTTCCTCGAACGATACACGAAGGCAATCGATTAGGGAAGTAGAGTCACGGTGCATGCGCCCCTGCCACAGAGGGGCGCACATACCATGCCCTGCTGAAAGGGGGCTTGCAGGGTACATATGCAGATGTAGATGCAGATATCCAGTTATTAGACAATGAAAGCTAAGGACGAAAACAGCAGTAATGACCCAAAAAACATAACCATTCCCTAACCAAGAATTACCCAGTTAGTCGGAATACGAACCCGGGACCTTGGCATGGTTTGGTAACTTGTTAACCATTTCACCGCCAATGTTTTCTAACGATCTTTTTCTAACTCTTCAACAACGAAAAAATTCACGCTCATCGGGATAAGTGCTTGGCAAGCAATACGAAACCTTCTGCCACTACACCTTGATACGTTTTCAATATTCAATACTCTCGCGATCTTTCGATGTTTTACAGATAAATTGTTTTTAAGTTTAAAAATTCAGTCCGTTAGAACCAAAACTCTGCCAGTAATCCACAAATAATTAATTTTACACAAAAATTCCCCACTTTCTCTATCCTTAGCATTTTTTCTATTATTTTAAAAATTGCACATCTCTCCTCCAAACTTCGAACGATACCTATAGTATGCTCGTCATTGAGTAAATAATTCCTGACGATAACAGAGAGGAAGAGATTAATAGCTCTACTTTTCCATGAGAGTTCAACATCGTGTTTGGAAAAATAAAACTTTCCTCAAGAATTTCAGCTCTTGAGAAAACACGAAAGCATTCCTTTTACGTGAGATAATTATTTTCCACCTTTCACTACTTTCATCACCGCAGTAATGCATAAGTTATTTGTTCGAATGGTCAGAACGTGAGAAGCATACTTTCTTCGTTTTGTTTCAACTGTCGCACGTCCATCTCCGCTTGGCTCTCGAAGGCTAAGAAGAAAGATGATCGAGAGATAGAGAGAAGAGATGCCAGTGAAAGTGCCACCTGATTCCCGTTGGGTAACTTACATAAGAAACACGTCTTCAATGACACGCATTAACTCATTTCCTTATTTAGTTCGACGCATTTTATCTTCGCTATCCCTTAGGAAAGAGGTCCCTGTACTTCCGGATAAATTTTCCCGAGATTTTCGCGAGGGACGGATTTGGCGGAAAGATGCTTCGACTCGGCGAAAGTTTGGTCGTCGACAGATGTGCTAAAAAGGGCCTAGGAAAGCGGAGGACTTTGTTTGATCATATTCAAACTTAATTACCTGCTATTTTTTGCGGAAGCGTTAAGTGCGGAAATACTTCTAAGACGCTAATATATTTTCTTCACGCGCGATGAATTTGATTTCCATGAAAGAAAATTAAAGAGTAGAAAACACGCCAGATGATTTTATAGAATAAATACCAACCTATAATTATTTTAGAATATTTAGAGATGGAGCATAAATTAACATTCGTTTTCTTCTCAAGTGCTGAAGGTACTGAATATATTGGGAAGAACAAGTTCTCAACCTTTCCCAATACGAGTATACAAACGAAGGGTCCTATACGAAAAAAGGAGAATTACTGTTTTACCAGTTGATGATGTTAGTATTCCATCTCCTAATTGTATCACGAAATCTGTGAGTGAACTTTAAGCAGTGAAATTATGATGTTAATATTCCATCTATGTTGTTAATATTCCATCTACGATGTTAATATTCCATCTACGATGTTAATATTCCGGTTGATGATGTTAGTATTCCATCTCCTAATTGTGTCATGAAATCTGTGGGTGAATTTTAAGCAGTGAAATTATTTTTTCCATAACTAATGGAATGATGGAGATGAAAAATATGGTTGTAAGAAGACTGTCTAATGCCTAAAGTCGCTAAGGCTTTCTCATTTCCCGTTTCTTTCCCATTTGTTTCTCATTTCCCATTCCTTTCCCATTTGTTTCTCATTTCCCATTCCTTTCCCATTTGTTTCTCATTTCCCTTGAGAATGGAAGATTTGTCTCCAAAATGCGCATACATTAATACCTAGAAATCGGTAATCCGAAGCTTCATTCACTTAATTCGGAACGGAGTTCCATCTGCCGACAGACGGCTTATGGAGTGTTTTTAAACCTCTAATTCGTTGATGCTTGATCGAAAGGGCAAGTAGAAGAAAATACAAATAACCTGCTATATATCACATGCATGTTACTGAACCAACTTCCAAGTACCGTCAGTAGTCGGCTTATCACCAGCTGAGAATCTCTCACAGAGATTCAGACTTAGTATTTTTCCTTTCCAGCATAAATATCAAGTTTGTGAACTTTATGAAATCAGGGAAAATAGAAAAATTGTCTTTCCTATAAATTAAACAAAGAAATAAAGAAACTCGAGGCATCATCGATAATCACTCGAAATTTCTGTTTTCGATAGAAAAAAAGTTTAATTGATTGATAACTCCGCGGAAGGCAACCGATGTCGAAACAGTCGGAATCATCCGACTTCCTTTTCTCCGAAGAATGGCTACTGTGTCGAAACGCGAGAGATGTTTAGCCACGGGCGCATTCGCTGACACCTTTAAAATCTCCTCGGCAAATGGAGTCGGAGATAGACGGCTGAACCTCGTTTTCTCCGAAAGTGCACCGGAATCATTCGAGCCGGTTGAAATTTAAAGGCATTCTCTCATTTTATCGGTGATTTCGCAGATAAATTTAGCTACATTCTCTCGTCAATCTTACGATTAGATAGAAAATGTCGGAAGAATCGCATATTACGAATGGCTAATCTCGATTTTCCGAGCATCTTACGGAAATGTTGGTAGAGTAGAAACATGTTCGAAAATAAAGCAGAGCCAAATTCGTGGAATGAGGAAAAGGAATTGGGCTTCCGGATAGCCAAGTGGGCTACGCGTTCGACTTCGGCGAAAGCGGTCCCGGATTCGATTCCTGGTGGCGAAATGACCTTAACAGTCGAAGTACTTTGAACAATACTACTATTAGATAAGGAATTCCACTTATTCGTAGAATAAGTTGAGGATTTAGGGGGTCTGACTGCTTTACACTGGTGAAACTGTGCAGATATTGCACTTCTTCATGCGGTTCCGTTGTTTTGTCATGTATTCGTGATCCAGTCATGCAGTGTGGATGTATCTCGATTAATGTCGACCGATTCACCGGCCGAGGTGTTCGTGTTGAGGTTAGAGTGCGTTCCGACCCCACGGTCCCGAGATCGAGTCTCTGGAAAAGAATTTTCTGGTTAGGGAATAGTTGTTTTACGAAAAGATCTACATCTAAGCATGTACCATGGAAGCCGCCTTTCGGCGTGTGGCAGGGGGTGCATACACCATGATTCTTCTTCATTAATCTATTTCTTTCGCGTATCCTTCGAGGAAAAAATGAATTTTCGAAAAGATTTGTTCTAGCATCTGTTTCTCTGATTTTTCTCTCGGAATCAGAACGGCCTGTGTAGTAGCGCAACCAGGATATATCTGTGGGGTGGAGGGTTAGAGGCAGTTGGGAGAACAAAAATATGCCTGCCTTACAGGGGTTAGGATAATCATGCACGCTACTACTACAACATCTCTTGTAAGATTGTTGTTTGCATTCGTCAACAATAGATTGGGATGTAATTGGGATTATCTTCCTGATTACATAAAAGAAGATATTATGATTGATATTAAGGTTCAGGTGGACGACAAGCAGATCGTTCCTGCAGCACAAGATGATCCCGTACGTACAACATCTTCCTTGCCAGCGAGATGACGCGACTGTTGCGCAACTCAGTGATCGCCTTTGTCGTTACGTAGAGAGAGAGGGGCCGCGTTTAATATTAATCCACTTCAAAACCGACGTCCACATGTTTGTACGAAACCTGTTCCGCACCTCAAGACCGCCATCGTCCTTTCGCGAAACTTTCACTTTCCTCGGCGATCCCTCTTTCCTCCTTTCCTTTCCCTCTTTCACTCTCTATTCGCGGAACCTCTTCACCTCCGACGCTTTTCCGACTCCACCTCATCCATGTCATTCGGGATGCCACGCTCCTTTCCAGACGAAGATGCCTTTAGCTAATGGTCCGACTAAAGCACATGAAGCAAAAACAGGCCATGCGAGATTGATTTCGGACGGTTTTGTTTTTCGCCCGAATGATCGAGTGACTTGCAAACATTTTGTCGTTTTAAGAAGTCAGTTCTTGCGAAACTCGAAACATAAACAGAGATCACGAGATCGATTTTCGTCGATATTTAATCAACTGCTCGGTATGGAAACCATTCCAAATTTTCAACATCTTAATGAGTAAGACACGATTCCGGTATATTAAAGAGCCCTCATATTTTGAAGGGTTTTGGAATTTTGGAAAGTTTATTGGTATTTTTCTTACAATTATTGCCTAAATATCTATTCAATTTATATCGGCATTTATGAGGTAATGTTAAATTCAATTAACATTTTTTTATGTGTCAATTAAATGATATTTAAAGCCATTTGAGAGAAAAGGAAAGATGTTTGACTTTGCACATAGAGGTGTGCGCCTTAAAACACAAGGATAAATAGGTGTGAAAAAGAGAGGCATGACTGGAACTCGAACCCAGGTCAACTCCGGGCAGGTATTCTAACCAGTCATGTCGCTATCTTTCGCACCTGTTTATCCTTACTGCCATCTTATTATTGTATTTTTGGATGAAATTAGTGTTGCTTGGGGCTAGTCATGCCCTTAAAATAACTATTTAAATTAATGCTTGATGACTATATAGTCTAACACGTGAGGGGAAGGAAAGATGTCGAATTTATCTTCTATAAGAATGTCATTGACCTATTTTAGCCTTGAGTTTACTTCATTACCGATTGAACATGAAATTTGAAAAGCTAAGTCATCGGAGGAAGAATACTTTTACCATGAGTAAATTTCCTCGCATTCTAAGTCTCTTTCGTGATGAAACGTTCCCTGCAAAGTGTTGGGCCATACCTCTCCGGAAACATTTCTCTTTGCTCGAATGATGAATCGAAACAGCCGATGGCAGTTTTTCTCCATGAGGAAATAGAGAACCATTGATTTTGAGGGTCATTAAATCCGATAACGTCTTCATATATAAGCAGATGCCGGCGAATCCCACTTCGGCGAGAATTCCGGCCAGCTTTATCGCACTTTTTCCGATTGTACAAATTTGCACAGGAAGTCGAGGAGTAACCAGCGCTATTTGGACCGAATTACGAGATTGAGCGGTTCCTTCAAACCGGTTCCTTCGGAATGAATCTCCGCAAACTGGATTCGCGCACATACTGCGAGAGGAGTTATCCAACTGTTAAGTCACGTTCCTCCTTTTCAGGGAAAGTGAGTTGGTATGCCAAATCTCCGCGAGTAAAATTCATAGCCGATACGGAGGCGCGATGATATTCTTTATAGGAATTCGCGAAATTTTACGATATATCGTGCTAAATCCCCCGTTACAGATCTTCAGCCTGGACCGATAATTGCTCTATGTTCATTAGAAATTTTAGTTTTTTGTTCTTGGAATTTTTTGCACAAAAATCAACTCTGGCATGTTTCAAAATCAACGTAAAAGAGTCACATATTTTCGTTTCTATATTTCGTTTTCAATATATATCGAATCAATAGGAAACGTAAGGATGAACCGTCAAATTTTTTTCAAATGCAGTGAAATAATCGAATCTCTAATTTATACTCATAATCAGCGTGTTCATATTACAGTTATTCACTACAGTGTTATACACACAACTGACCTCAAGTAATGATTTTTTCTAGTAAACGAAAACATCAGCTTCATAACGGTGAGAAAACGTAATGAGCAGGAAAACAAAGATTCCCATCGTCGAAGTTGAAACTGTACTTGACTTCAAAACTTCCATGAAATTTCCGAGACCGAAGCAGATTTCACAGTTCTCCAGAGAGGTTTCGACGAAAAAACGTAATTGGTTGTAATGACCTTCACCGACAGCCAGAATAGTACACGAGCTCTTTTTGAGCCGAAAACATTTGCTCACGACTTCCGTTTTCCCTCCCTCAAGAGATTCCGATGGTGAAAACCCGAGCATTCTCTCTGCCTTACTTAATCAACGTTCCGTGTCATCACACCAATTAATTTTCGCCGAGCAATTATGAGGAAGGGATGGAAATCCGTAAAAATCACGAAATATTTCCCATTGTGAAGTATTAACAATCCTCGGCACTATATTTATCAAGCACACGGACGCCCACCTTTAATATTCCGATGTTTTTCACGTCGAATTTAGAGAAAGGAAAATTTCACTCCGAGTACTTTCGCAAATCTCAACAGTTTTCAAGTAAACACGATCCCAAAATGGTTGGTAGCTTCAAGTCTTCGAGCCACCTGGTACGGGCTCCCGTTCCCTGGCTCGAAATTTATATCCTCTCTTCAGCAATTCTATTTTTCAATGCTATCCTTGCATGTCGTATATCATAGAAGGCTATAAAACGGGCCACTCTCACAAGAAACAAAAGAACCATTACCCGCGATAACGCAACCAGCAGTTGATGAATTGCGAGACGTTATAAGCTCTCGAAATTTAGTTGGAATTTTTCAACCCACGGATAATGGACGAGCATTCGTTTCCAGAGCGTTAAATCGACAGGAGAGACGATAATTTGATAGCAGTTATCTTCTCCGACTTAGTCCGATGCCGACATTGCAGAAACTTCTCAATGGTGACGACCTCAACCCAGTTTAGATGATGTGAAAGCGCTCCGACTCTCCGTCGGAAGCTGCAGATATTTAATTTCGAACAGCATAACCCTTACGGGCGGAAATCAGCTATACTCTCGCGGGAAGGAAATGGAAGATTATGATGGCAAGACGTCGCGTAGCGAGACGACGGTCTTCGCTCTTTTCCCTGAATCACAACAGGAAAGCACCGAAATCGGGACATTTTTTTTCCTTAACGGCTGTCGGTCGATTGCCCGCGTCTCGACGGCACGAACCGCGGAGCTTTCCTCGGCTTTTTGTTTCTTCCCGAAATGCAACCGCAGCGATCCGCACTGTCGTCGCTTAGCTTGCGTCATTCGCTTCGATGAGTTCCCGTAATCTCCGAATGCTCGCGTGTGCACACCCCCGCGTAACCAATTCCTCGCGAGCTTTCTCCACCCCGCTCGATCATCGTGTTGCGTTTATCGGTTCATACGTATTGCTTTCGATACGACTCACGTGCTACCCACGGTTTGAACTTGGTTTAATAATAATAATAATGCCGAAAATGTGGCAAACGGGGGAATCCATTGAATAAATAATGCCTGGATGTGCGAATCTAGCTGATACAGTACATTTGGGAAGACACAATCAGGTTGCAAAGCTAGTACATCAACAGCTGGGTATGAAATATCAAGTTTTTATGAGGATATGGTACCATATTAAAAATATCAACCTGTTCCTGTCTTAGAGAAGAACAACATCATCCTCTGACGATGAGAATAATAAGACAGCTTTTAACCGTACCACTAAGAGTTTATTTTGCGTCCATGGTTTCGACGCATTGCATCATCATCAGGCCTGATGATGACGCGATGCGTCGAAACCATAGTCGCAAAATAAACTTCATGGAAAGTCATGGAAACCTACCACGGAATCAAGCCGGAAGGAATTGATAGTTACATCATCCTCTATTGGGATGGACCTGTTTTGACCAATAAAACTATAAATTATAACAGGACTGATATATTACTAATTGATAACACCAACAAAAATGCTGTAATCATTGACATGGCAGTGCCTCTATCCCATAACATCCGAAAAACTGAGATGGCAGATAAAAAGTATCTGGTTATCCCTTGGGTTATTTCTGCAGAAGGGCTGGTGTCAAACAGCATAATGAGATATGTGGAGAAACTTGGTTTAGAGTCATCAACATTGCACAAAAAACAGTCCGAAAGAAAACTTGTCACACTTGGATCTTGGAGTTACTTACACTGTAAGTTTCTCGATTAAACGGGAAAATGAAGATTCGCAGGGGTTAGGGCGAATTCCCTCTTCATGTCGAGAGCTTAGTCCATTCCATTTAAAGGACAGGTGAAATTGTTCTAGCAGATACACCGAGGAAACACAACGACAGCATAATAATAATAAATCGTCTTCATTTGAGCGAAATTGAGACTAAAAGTCTCCTCTTCCACCTAAACCATCGTCATATTCCCTACAGGTATTAATTCAAGAGAAAATAAAAATTAGAATAATCGTGGAAGTGAAAAGCCTAAGAGATGCTTTGGAAAAATTATCCACTGCTGTAAAACACCCACTATGAAGGGGGTGTGAATAACCTGCGCAAACCTGGTTTGAAAGTAATCTTGGCACCTTGAGACAAAATTTCATCATAACCTGTTTTATTGATTTGATTAATATAATAGACTTTGATGGAATTTCACTTCAAGGTGATATTAGAGACGGTTCGTGAATTTATCAGAGATTTTTTCGCGATTTCGCGATTAGCGTGTTTTCGTAACAAGAACGGCTGTCAATAATGTATGAGTATCCTCTAATCCATATATCGTTTCTGCATGTACGTGTCGAAAGTTCCACCATAGCAGGAACAATTGGAGTGTTTTTCATTTTTCTTTTGGTACTCGTTAGAGAAGAATATATCTCCCTTTTACTCCTGTCTCATTATTATTCAGGGCTTCCGTAACATGAAAGCTACTGAGGAATGACTGATGCTGTTCTAATGGTATTCATTGGGTCGCTTCTCAATGGGAAGACCTGTCATGAACCCCAAAAAATCCAGAGCCAAGTTTATGACATGTGGAAATGTATTATGTACACCTACTTCGGTATTAGGTAAACAGGTACTAAGTATTTTTGAATTAGGTGTGTATGCAAATGCAAATTATGAATGCATTGTATCTTTAAATGACTGCTACCAGAACACATGTCACATGTCTAACTCCCCCCTGCCACACGCCGGAAGGCGGCTTGCAGGGTACTTATGTAGATGTAGATGTAATTGCACTTCATTAACAGTAATAATAGTGTTGAGTGCTACGAATATTGTTATTTATTGGTTCATTTACTGCAAGTAGATTTTTCCTTTCATAGTATTCTGGCCCAGTGAGGAAAGCAAGGGCAAACTTCGTAACATCTCGTCTTGCCCAGTAAGCCTCAACTCCTTTCAAAGGCATTTTAATCTTCGACGAGTTGAGGAGCAAATTAGTCGTCGGGCTAATGACTGAACGGACAGACGTGTCGAAAATTCTCATGTCGATTCCATCCGCAGTGCAATAACTGTTCTGGAAAGCTGGACGAATCTATTCCGAACACCATTTCAACAAAAAAAAATACATTAAAACACTCCATGAGAGTAAACGTTTACTAAAATTTACGAATCTATTCCGAACACCATTTCAACAAAAAAAAATACATTAAAACACTCCATGAGAGTAAACGTTTACTAAAATTTACGAATCTATTCCGAACACCATTTCAACAAAAAAAAAATACATTAAAACACTCCATGAGAGTAAACGTTTACTAAAATTTACGAACCTATTCCGAACACCATTTCAACAAAAAAAAAAACATTAAAACACTCCATGAGAGTAAACGTTTACTAAAGCACACTATACATTAAAGACACGACCATGTTTTTATAGTGTCGTTACATCTTCAGGTACCTGAAGATGTATCTGTGCACGGGTAACAATAACTCTTTGTTTATTGCTCATTTCGCCCATTGTTAGAAAACTCAGAGGATATTATTTTGACGCCATAGGTTTCATATCCGAGATTAAAGGTGGGGAATCTGCCGAATTTTCGGGTTTTCAAAGCTTAATTCCGACACTTCCTGTGACAAATGCACGAATTCAAAGTATTCGTTTCTAAGATCGTTTCTTTCAAGTAACAATAAAATGTAAACCAAGTTCTATCTAAGTTTAGTTAGCGAAAAAATTCGTTTTCCACCGTAAAAATTCTATTTCACACTATTTGAATGTTGGCAATGTATGTACGGTATAATTGTTTACAATGTGGCTTATTGGTTTCTTATGCAACCAAATGGTAGATGCAGCCTTCTCTCGAGAAATAGTTTCTCAACCCTGTTCTGATTAATGTTTTTCACCACAGTTTACCGTATGGATAATGAATAAAGGCTAATAACTTATGTTCAAAGATACGTACATTTTTCAACCGGTGCAATTAAAGTTAAAGTACCGTATAATCGTTATTTGAGGGATCATAAAAATACCTCAGACTAGCGGAAGGACCCTTTCTCCTTTTACTGACGCCCATTTACTCTGTAGCGTGGAGTTACTCAACTCTGTTGTTTGGAATTTAAAGGCCATACGGCAAACAAGGTGACTTCATGGAAGTTTTCTGTACCAATCCATTTTTAAAGAAGCTACTAAGTATAGTAGTTCTAAGTGATTGACAAAAGATCATCTTCAAGTGGTTTCGCGCCAATTTTTTTCTAAATGGCACAAAGTAAACGAGGAAATACGCTACAAAGCAGTCAATACGCCGAAATGTTTTATGAGGCAAACAGTTAAATCTTACTTATTCCAGTTTAAAGTGAGAAGGAACCTTAAAATGTCACGTAGGAAGTAAGTACTCATATATCGTTTTATAAGAAAAGTGTCTATAAGGAAAAGGAACACGACTCTGGTCAGACATCAGAATTCCAGAAAAGCTCCTAAAACTACAAAAAGTAGTTGTTTAAATTACACTCCTTTCAAAAGGCCTAAAACACACACTTCCTTACGGAAAACCTTCTGTCGAAGAATTCATAACAGATATTGAATCTTCAATCAAAACAACGGAGTTTTGGAGCTTTTCTGGAACTCTAATGAAGATGAAAAGTATATTAAAATATGAATTTGCCTTTACACTTCCATTCAGTTCCGCTCGTATTAAAAAGCTGTGAATGTACACTTTATCAGGAAGGTAATTTCAACTAAAACCCGGAACTTCCATTCTTGGCGTGAAAATAGGTGTTCCCTCGTTATTTCAAATTCTCGAGAAAGCAGGGAACAGATTTGTAAGGTATTAAAGCTCCGGTAACAATGCGTCTGAATCACATTAACTTTTTTGTGCTTGAAAGTCTATACGTTATTGTGGTCTTCCTTTAAGATCCCTTTTTCGCCGCAACTTTTATGCAATGAAAAAATGACGCATGGAACTTCTAGGTCAATGAATTCCCGACAAAAGAATTGCTCATTCGAACTGGGTTACCGCACAAATTGATCGGAGAAGGAAATATATTTGCCCTCAAGTCCGCTTTCTGTATAATAGCCCTAGAGAAAAGATTTAAATGCATTTTACTCAATTCCTCCATTTAATCTGTAAAATAATGAAAGCAAAAAGAAGTCTGTTCATGTCACCGCGTTAAAGAGAATCTAAATCCCAAAGAAGGCGATTTTAGAAAGGTTTTCAACGTTTGTATTCGGATTATGGTGTCTAAAAATTTATTTTACGTCCTACTATGAAAAACACTTATAATTAATGAAATAAAGCGGCTTTCACTCTCTAACTCGATAATTTGATAAGTCTCTTTCTTGGATTCGGATTAAATAATTTTTTTTGCATTTATTCCATTCTCTTGAGATGACAAAAATAAATTAAATTAACCACAGTTAAAAAAGTAAAAAAAACCTTATATAGATTATATCCTGCTCAAATTAACTCGAAATAGTGCTTGCGAATAAAAATACTGATTTTCAGGAACAGAAAACTAATCCTCGTTCCCTATTAGGAATATGCATACGTTTTTAATTCAAGAGAAGTCTCCTCGATGAAGGTCTGGCCCACGTTTCTTGTAAACATGAAGGTTCGAACATTACAGCGATATTCATTAGCTAGAATACTGTTCCATGAAATATATTAAAAGAAACATATCCTTGATAATACAACTTCTTGTGAAATACTTTCTCATTCCAAATCGCTTCCAATACCTCGATTTATTACTGTTAATTTCTTCTCATTGCTGCAGCACAACAAAATATTTCGTCAAAGAACTATTTCAACTAAGAATTTCAACTATAATTGTATTATTTTCAACTATAAAAACTTATGAATAAATGACGTCCTTATTTAGAATGAAATTGAGACTTTAAAATCTCTTCCATTTAACCTATCGTCAATCAAAAATAGATCTAACCAGAAAATGATAGCGCTCCAGCCCCAAGGTCCCGGGTTCCAAACCCGGCTAGTCGGATTTTTCCTGTTGGAGAATGATTTTCTCTGTATTGCGATCATAATTTAATTTTTTTATTTTTACTGCTATGCTTTGTATTCTCTATTTTCCTTTGTATTCTAATTAAGGGACATCTTTTATATTGTATCATAGTATGTTGCAATAATTTTTTTCTTTCTACAATAATAATAATGCGGCTTTATTAGGGCGAGATTGAGACTATTAAGCATCTACTTACATCTACTTACTATTCGTCATATTAAGTTTAAAAGAGATAGCTTGAAAAAAGTACTAAGAAGAAAACTACTTTGTGGATTTAAAAATCTAAGTTAGAACTTAGGAAAAAGTACACCACAGCAGGAAAACACCGAGAGCCTGGAAAACGGAAAGGCAGCGGGTTGGATGAAAGTAAGTCCAAAAAGGAAGGCAAGAGTAGAGTGACTCACGGACGAATTAACGGCCCCAATTCAGCCTGTGATCGGAGAATATTTATGAGAAACATCGGCCGGGAACAGAAAACCTCAGGGGTTACAAACTTACAGCTCCTTGAACGGAAGGCACGTCGGGGGATATTCACGAAGGAAATAACTCGGAAAGGAAACGGTCGCAAACGATCTGTGAGAGAACCTTGTTTGTCTCCGTGCATGTTGGGAAAGGCGCCACAGCGCGTCTATCAAACGGAACTCCTCTCCCTCTCCAACATCTCCCGCTATCTGAGAGAATCAAACGGGATCCCTATCCGGTATTCCCCGTAGAGGGAGGAAACGGCCACTCCTCGTATGGAAGTGCGTTTATATCGGTCGAAGAAGGAAAAAAACGAGGATGAATTATTCCGCCGCATTCACGCGGACGCCGCCTCTCGAGATAAACGCGCTTTCTCCCTCTCTTTCTCTCTCGATACCTTCGCTTCTCTCACTTTCGTTGGCCTAGATGTCTCTCACGCAGGAGAACTGCGCTGCAACCGCCTCATCCCTCTCGCTCTCTCACCTTCTTTTGTTTCTCTCGCATCCTTCGAAGGAATCCCAGGCGTGGGTTCCTTCGAGACCTTTTTTACCCATCTGAATTCGGGTACCTGTTGGACGAGTAGCATTGCAACATGCTCGGGTTTTACGTGCGTAAAAATGTGTACAGTGGTACCTTGGTTATTTTTTTATTATTATCATTTCGACCAAGGGTAGGGTAATTCTTTTCTTTCAAATCAAGTAATCATTAGAGCTAAATGTAGACAAATGTTCAGTAATTAAATTCTTCGAAAGAGAAGCTATTATTAAAGATTATCCCCGTGGGATAAACTTATTAACAGTAGAATCGGTGTAGTATCTAGGGGTAAGTCTCACGAATAACTTAACATAGAGTATACATATCCATAATATATGCGGAAAAGCTCTTAAGAAACTCTGCTTCGGTAAGAGAATAGTCGGTCGGAGCGGCGACAAAGTTCGCGAGCGATGTTATCTTGCGTTAGTCAGACCTCATCTTGAATATGCGTGTAGCGTATGGGACCCTGTCGATAAATGTCGTATTCGATAATTCGAAAAGGTGCAGCGAAAGGCGATACGTTTTGTGAAGAAATGCTACGAAAAATCAGTGAGCGTCACTCAGATGCTACGGGACGCAAGATGGGAATCCTTAGAAGTTAGAAGATTCCAACAAAAGATTAATTTACTGGATAAATTTAGAGAAAGCACGTTCAGAGATAGTGTAGCCGAAATAATCAGGGAAATAGATGCTAATACCAATCGATTCAAGAACTCATTTTTTCCGCGAACGATACGCGAAAACAATCAATTAAGAAAATAGAATCATGGTGCATGCACCCCCTGCCACACGCCGAAAGGCGGCTAGCAGGGTACATATGTGGATGTAGAACTGAGACATTCATTCGCATTCATCCATCCATTCATTCATTTCCCATTTTATCTTCCATATTTTTATGCTAAGAAGGACGTCGAAATCCAAGCTGTTCTGCTATCACATGTTTTGTAGCAGAGGGCAGTTGTTATTTCTTTTTCCGGTGGTGAGATTCGTGAGATAATTTCCATTTACCCAAACTTTTTCAAACTTGAATTGAGTGCCGTTTGCAACGTGCTATGCTTCCTCTATTTCTAATCGTCGCGTAAGGCGATTTTTCATAGCTGTCAGGTACGAGACATCGACCTTCTTTTGTTTAAAATAGAGTGTAAGTTCTTCGTAAATTACGGCCTTTGCTAAGGTAATTAAATAATTCGCAATGCGAATACCCTGGGTGCGGTAGAAAGACTTCTTTGGGATTCCCGTGTTAACGACGGTAATCCGTACCAAGATCGTCGTCGTTAACCAAAACAGTTCTCCAAGTTCTCGTTCTCCAAGAGGCGATTTTCCACAACCATACTACATGTCAAATGTGCAGATAAAACTCATTTAAATATCATTAAAATATGACACATATAGTTTATTTGATTATATGTGTAATAAATAATTATCATTAATAAAATGATAAGAGAAAAAAGTTTTTCATTGTCAATCTTCGCTAGAAGGCGTCGTTGACCAAAGACTGCGTCACTACCCGTGACATTTTTTGATCACAGCTCCTCGTCGTTAACCAAGTACGTCGTTAAACGAGGTACCACTGTATTTCGGGGCCTAATTTTCAAATGTGACGAGGGATTGAGTCCGGCGCCTTTTTATCGAACGTATTTAAAGGAGATTTCACTCCGAACTCCACATAATCGCATTCAATCTACTGTTCCCATCATTGAGTGTTACTGTTATTGACTTTCTCATAATCAACGGTAGCTGTTATAATCGTGCGATCCTTCGATTATGTCTCGGGCGATTTGAGCGGCTCATTAAAGATTGCAGCACTCTATCTGACACTCTTCCCGTCCGCAGAACATATAATAAAAGTTTTATCGCATTGGGCATCAAGAATGAGACATCCTAAGTAAGAAGCAATATGAAAGTTTTCGAACAAGCGATTCAAGCACTGTGCTAATTAAAGGCATTGCTGTTAGATACAAATGTGTTTCGCGGATAAAACGATAAAATTGCCGCAGCAGCCGCGGATGCAGAATTTTTTATATTTTATAGATAAATAATCCTCAAAGATGGTATGAGTAGCAGGGTCGGATATAGAGGGCAAACTAGTCAGGTAGGCGCAAGATAGAGGGGGCGGTCTAATTGTGTTCTTGGCTGGATGGCGCACCTCTTTCCCATCAATTTAAATCTCACAGCAAAATCAGCCTCTCATGAAGATGTATTCGGATACTGAGTCACCTCATATAATCCAAAAATGGCTCAATATTGAAGATATAAGCGAATGATTTATTATCAGTAGTAATTAGGTATTAGTTACCAGATCAACAATTAGTTTTTTACAGGTCTCAAAACTTCGAAGGTACGGAAAATGCGATGTTGCCAAGATTTTGGATGAGATCGGTTTTATCCTGTTTTATTCTTCCAACAAATTGTATTACGTTCGGTGCACTACTTGTCAAAATCACGTTGAATTTAGTAATGAAATGAGACTAAATTGGTTAACGAGTAAAAATAAATAGCTTACAAATATGCAAGGATAATTTTAAGTGACGTCAGAGTCCAAACTATGATTACGAATCATATGTGTAGCAAGGGGTCGAGAAACCTATTAATCTGGTGAAGGACTGGACTATTAAAAGGATTTCTTGGCTGTTCTAGGGGATGCGCTGAGAGCAGACTCAATACCTAACCGTTAAACACAGCCAGAATAGCCAACGAATAGTAAAAACAATTCGACTGAATTAGGGCTATTGCTAGTCGAAAAACGAAAGACTACTGAAATAATCGTATATTTTTTACCGTCCCACTAAAAGAAATATTTTTTCGTATGCCTGCTGATATTTACCTCTTCGTATGTTTGCTTAGATCTCACAGATCCAGCATAATTTATTCTTAGCGACTAGGCGACCTAGTTTGTCGTTGGGAAGTAAGAAATTCCTCCTAATTACAAAATACAGAGGGTATACACTAAATTTCCTCACAACGGCACTAAAGACGACTTTGCTTCCTCGAGATCACTTTCAAAAATACCCGAAATTCTTCGTGGTCGTAGGCGTTGAGAAAGTCAAGCCATCGTATTCTTCTATCCAAATATTTACCACCTTCCCACGATTACCTAATTATGCATCTTATGAATGAGGTGCGACAGATTTCTCTGGAATTACGCAATGACAATGCTGGTCACACCTAGCTCAGCCTCTATTTTGTAACATCCATTTGCAGAATTGTCTCCGCGAAAGATTTCGAATACAAACGCCTCTCCTACGACCGTTCCTTCGTTAAAATCTCCATTCAAACCTAATTAGATGCAAATTTGGGGACCGTTTTCTCCGCGATCAAACACAGAGTTGTGTTACTACGGAAGGTGACGAAGATTGTTCTCATCTACGTCAGGAAACACACCCGACAACATAGGGGGAGAAAAGAGGAAGAAAAATCTCATCAAACATTTCCACTTGTGTGGAACAGCGCCTTGATGATCCGAGCTATGAATCGGGGAAATAGAGCGATTCATCAATCGTCTCCCTTTGCGGCTTTGGGTTCGATTCCGGGATATTGCTTCTTCACTTCGCACGCTCTGCGACAGGCACCGCCTCCAATAGAATTGTCCGGAAAAACCTCTTATCTGCCTCTTACTTGTTACCTCTCTCTTTTCTTTCCGAGATCTTGCCACTCTCCGTTTCCCGTCACCCAACGTTTTCAAACGCCACCGTTGTTTGATGGAGTCATTTACACGAAGTACGATATTACCACCTCTGTAACAGAAGTTTATGATCCGTAAACGTGTTTTGGCGGCGAAGAGCGTATCAAAAGATTGATCAATCTAAAATCGAACGATTAATCGATCGATCATCAATTTAGACCAGTGTATCCCAAACCTTTGGATTCATCAACGCCCCCCAGCCGTAATCTACGAAGATTAATATCTGTACGGCCAAATCAAGAGAATAATAAAAAGAAAAATAAACACCGCAATGATGAAATATCCACCAAATTACTATGAGGCAATTTTCGTATATTGTATTGATGCTCTAAATCAATTAAAACTCTATTGATGTAGAAAGACGACTGGTAATGGGATAAAATTCTTTTTCATCAAGCACTCCCCTGGATGAGACCAGCCCCTAGGGGGGCAGAATCGCCCACTTTGGGAGTTACTGATTTAGACCATGAGCAGGTTTGAATTCTTATAAAACATTTCGTAGAGCAAAATTTTTTAGATGTTTCCCATTGGCTCTGGATCACCTCTTAAATCACGCGTATCGTTAAGAGTGTTGTGTAGTGTTTTTTTCCCTCATGTAGGAATTTTTGTCCTTCAAAAATACAAAATATCTTATCTTAAATGATATCGTAACATCGGCCGGAAATTCGTTACTTCCGTAGAACTTGTTTAGAACAAATTCAAAAACAGAAGATTGCATTCAATTGATACACATCGACCTATTACCATTGTCGTTATTTATATACGAATTTGAATTTCAATTCATTTTCCCCAAATTCAATCTTTTTCGGCCTACTTTATCAAAAAATTCGTTTCCCGTCCTTCTCAACTTAGAACCACGACTAAGGTGGTAGGATCCCTGGTGCAAGGCATTGAAGCAAGTTTTTGGCACCCGGCTATTAAGATTGACATTGCGATGTGGGAGATACTTGGGCGACGTAGCACCACAATCCATTCGGTTCACTGGTGCTTTGGACCCACTGTACCATAGGCAGGTGATTTGATTTTATAATTTAGTCTGTTGAAATTCGTACGGAATTTCTCGGTTTCGATGGAAATAATGGAAAATAGTCTGTCATAATAAACAATCAATTATATTGTTGCGGTTGAGTCGCGGTGGGATTCGGGAGGAAATCAGAAACAACAAAGAATCTTGCATGATAAGTAGTATTCACCATAAGTGGTGCTATTTCAAGGTAATTGCGGTTCCGTATGAATAATTATAACTGTTTGAGTTATTTTAGCTGGTTGGAAACATTTTCTATGTGCTGTATAAGAAATACAAAGTATACAACTTCAACAAAGAAATTATATAAAATACTTGTTACAAGATATATAAGCCTTTTATATAATTTTTCGTTCAAGTTATATACTTTGTATTTCTTATACATATTTATGCGTGTGTTTGTATAGTAAAAAAAGTCTGTAATTAGGCTCTGCCCGCAAGAAATAAATTAGTATATGTGAGGGAGTATTAGAGTTCTTTGATAAATGTACATACTTTTTGTTAGGGTTGCAATTATACATGTAAATTATAGCTGTTTGAATTGTGTATAGTGAATTTTGTAAACCGTTGTAGCTAGTGGACGGGATTGCTTACGTACAATTGTTCGCTATTTTTTTAGAACTTTCTCGACGACATTAATGTGGTATAATTCATCGTCGCACCTGACCCAGTGTCTATTTGCGGCGATATTAATTCGAGCTTTAATACGAGAGCTAATGTATATTCTTTCGATAACCACTCAACTGTGATTTTGCAGATAAAACCAATTTTTTTGCATATTAACCAAAAACGAGCACAAATACGACAAGTCGGGCGACATTCTCGGTTAAGAGCAATGAACCGCAAAGCGCGAGTTCATCTTCAGAGCATTTCTCGTGAGAAAAATTATTCGCTGAATTGATGGGAAAGGAGGGACGCAACGATTTCGAGCGTCGTTCTTGCCTGAGATGGAGCTGAAGGTTAGCGGAGTAAATGGCAGGGAAAGGAACCTCACGAATTCCAGGCGGATCTGCGAATTTCTATCGCCGCTTGGGGAGACGAGGAGAGCAAAGGTGGATATTGCGGAACATAAAATAAAGACAGTGAAAGAGAAAGGTATTTATGATGATAGGAAAAGCTTTTGATTAGGAAGGGGAAAGAAAAAAGCGGAAAGAAATGACCAAAAGGCCATGGGAAGAAATCCGAATAACCTTGCGAGTTTCCTGTCGAAACGGGCTCCGGATATGATAACATGCTCGAGTACATTCCGGATTTATCTTGCAATGGTTGATGAAGTAATCGATTGATTAGCTTTCTTGAAAAATCGGCTGATTCATACGCAGAAGTTACAATTTTCCCTGAAACGAAACTTTTCTTCTTAAACGCTGGGTTTAGAGGTTTTTGTCACTCAAAAGCTAACTATCCACTTGATTCCCTTTAATTTTTCTTAGTTATTAATTATAATATTAATGTGGCAAATCCATAGTTATATGAGATTATTATGAGGACCATCCTTGCTATATGAGTCCATTCATTCATCCTTTTTGCGCCCGAAATGTATGGTAAAGGTTTAGTGTTGAACTTTAGAGTCTTTAAGTTAGTTCTGTTAGATTAATCACTTAAAAGACGTACTTTATGTTCATTCAGCACTTTAAGCATACTTAATAACATTCTATTTAGGTGGAGAAAAAATATAAATGCTGCTAAAATTAGTGTAGAATTTTGATAAGTGATGGTTATTTTAAAAAATTCACCTGGAAGGCCGTCACTGTGGAATCTTGACATGAGGATTTGTTGAATAAAAGCTTTTTTGAACAATAACATATATAACCTTTACTTCTCCACAATATATGTTTCGTCCGTGACTATTTTGTGCTAGTAATAGCCATCTTCAAGATGGATCCTTTCTAACGTTGAAAAGAACTCATATCTCATAACCAAATTGTTGAAAATGTATGTCACTATTCGTTATTTACTATTTTGCTTATCTTAAGGATAAGGTTAAGGATATCTTAACATCAGGTGGTAAAGATTGAGACTTCTTGTTTAATTCGTCACTTATTGCTCCTCATTAACGTCGCAGAACTTATACAGAAATGGCTAAACACAGGCATGTAGGTTTCTATATGAAAAAATATAAAATACTCGCGAAATATTTCTTTAAATAAATTCAAAGGAAATGCCAACAGTTCGGAAACGAAAGACCGACGTGACGCGGTGTAAATATGAGTAACTACGAAAACCTGAATAAGACCGCAAGAGAGATTCGCATACTAATTAGGCATTCCGCCCTTTCAATGGAAACATAACTTCGGGTCCAGGCTGCATATCGAGGAAGCGAAGGAACAAATTACTAAACGGCTTAATTTGAAAGTAAAAGCTGCCGAGGGAAAAACGAGGTTGAGACGATCCTAAAAGCGAAAGCGAGAGCCGATGTAAAGAGAGCAATGAATCTTCGATCGATTTTACGCGGAAAATTATAACGTGTCTGCATAAAATATGGCACATCCTCCGTGATTACACGTTGCAAATATAACGATTGCGTGCAAGATATAGCATTTCATTTAACACTCCATGAAGCTTTTTAAAAATAAGACCACGGGAAACGTCCGACGATCTTCCGAGATTAGATTCATCGCAGTATTTTTACTGAAACGAAATTCTTAGCTGCAGGAAAACTAATGGAACGGAAACAAACCCAGCTTGCATAGCGTGCTTGATAAGAATGGAAATCAGAAGCATTGGTGCGTGGGCGACTCCTTATTACTTTCTACCTCCTCCAGAGGTTATGGATGAGTAGATGCAAATTCACTTTCGTGATATCACCCCTCTCGATTATACGAAGCTGAGCAATCACTGCCATAACACCACTTTTTTCGCCACACCACCACCCGTAACGTAACTCGAAACAGCTTCATTCGGATATACGCTCGCGACCATGACTCGGTGAAAGATTGCGGAGACCGTCGGATTCGAACCAGCGACCTCTTTTTCAGGCATTCGACATCCTTTCGCCTCCTGCCACGTGATCTGGTCGCGCACCTTGCTGGCGCATGTATGGGAATTCGGGCGTGGCCGACCATCGTCTCTCGTCTGTTTTCTGCAAATGGATGCAGACGGTTTGCGACTGTGCCCAAGAGTGCAAGCGGATGGAAAAACCGTTGCGCACAACTGAAGCCGAGGCGCAACGCGACATAAACCATACGAAAGGCCACCTTCATTAATGGACTTTTTTGTCACTTTTTCTCTCCCCCACCAGTCTAATCGGAGCTACAGAATGCAGCGCGCGACCGTGTTGAGGGGCGTTTTCTTTCTCTCCACTCTTCTAGAGCATTCGACGAGTTATGCCGAGCGACGGCGTTGCTGTGTATTAGTTTAGCTCGGAGAGGAATTGTCGATAACCACCCACGATGCTTGCGATAAATACTCGACGGCATGAATGGCGAGGTCCAATTCTTATCATCCGGTTGTTATTTAGGAGATGGTGTCTGATTAGATACAGCTTAGGCACTGATTATGAGCGCGATAATTCTAATGCCTTATCATAATGTTTAGTCTGCTTTCGTCAACTCCTCATATCTTTAGAGCTCCGTGCTGAATTCCATCCAAAATCTCGATTTGAAGAAAAATAAATGTGCAAAATTTGTGATTGCGACATGGCAATTCCTCTAATTCTCGACCCTGGATAAGACATTTTCAGATATTTTAAAATGTTGCTCAGTTGGACTTAAAGAGAAGGGAAGTTAATTAACAACTTCCTTCTTTTATCAGACTAAATGCAACCTTCTGATATCTTCAATTAGAACATGTTTAGAACGATATATCCTTCTAAACGTCACCAGTTTGTAGCAAAAACAAAAGTACCTTCACAGTTCGTACATTTCTGTTATCCAAGTTACGGCGCAACTATCCTAGATCAGGGATGGCGAACCTTTTGTGGCATGAGTGCCATATTTTACAAATATTAAGAACTTGCGAGCCAATATGGTATCTACCAATAAGGTAGTGATATTATCTATTTTACTAGGTCAATGACAGAATTAATATGTAATAACTGACGTTAATAATCATTAATTATTATCACTAATTGCCAGAATCCGCATTCATTTTTCTGGGGCTTCATCTTACAAGTGAAGAATACATAACAGGGATAGTGGCGTAAGAGTTCTGCGTGTCAATAATATTCTTTCTCGTGCCACTCTGTGCACACGTGCCATAGGTTCGCCACCCCTGTCCTAGATAAATCAGCGCTAAATAACATAAAAATACGACATTTTGAGATGAACGAGATTTAGGGGAAGAAAAGGATTTCTTAATTATGAACATTGTATATCGAGGGAAAGTATCCAAACTTCGGAACTCTGGAATAAATTCCATTCTTATTTTACTGCGCGTCGAACGCGTATTTTAACCCGGTGAAGTGGGAATAATACACGACCTTGCAACGAGATACGAAATCTCTTTCATCTGCATTCGCCCTTACGGCCAATCTTAACCGATTGCCTTTTTCACTTTCTCACATTCATGGCCTAGAAAAACATCGTACTCCCGACAGTGTTTTATCCTAGATGTTACTTGGCCCAAGAAATTGCTATACTATACGTATTTCACTTTTCTTCGAACATGGGTATCAGAGCGTTTCCATATAATGGATTTGGATCTGGTTTGCTTAAAAAGATTGTTTAATTGAGTCCATTTATACTGAAACTGAATTCTTACTTTAATGATATCAAATAAGGATGAATTCTATATTTATGTATGTATAAATGATACGTACGCTTTAGATTTTTAAGGTCACGTTTAGAATTATGAAAACGTAGCAAAAATAAAAATTATAATGATTAGTTAAAATATTTTATTTACGTTTAAACACTTCATGAAGCCTTTTCTAAAAGTGTCCGCAATGAAAAACCTTTTTATTTTCAATGGAATTCTAAGCGCGAGTTTTAAACTCTAAAGCACACGTATCATATCAAACAGAAGGTTGGCGGCTAAACTGATGCGAGAAAGATTCCGATATAATAAAGAGAGGTAAAAATTACAAGTCTGTCATAAGTTCATCACCAGTTCATGTAATAGTAACGTACATACATAATAATACTAGAGTGTTGGAAGATATACGAGAGTAATCGTAGAACGAGTGAATATAAATTATTATAAATCATTTCATAATGGCAGAATTATGTTATTGGCCGCGACGGAGAGCGTTGGAAATTGCAGGATTCTAAAGTAGTATTATGAGCTGAAATATAAATTATAAATACGAAATATATCAGTTTTCTTAATACCTAGAAGTCTAAAGTTGATGACGCTAACAGCAACTAATTCCTTAGGTATTTCTAACCTTTCTCTTGCTTTACCAAAATCTCTTCGTATGATTTTCTTCTTTCCAAACTCTGATTGCACCTGAAGATCGAATGAAACGCCTCGAATGTGCAATAAAATGCGAATCCGACTTCTAAGGTAAAAGCAAAGTCAAGGTATGAATTCTCGTTTGGCGACATCTCCAAAGAGTGAATTTCTTGTCAACTGAACGATAATTTTCACTTCGCGGAAGAAAAAACAAATGAGGCGAAACTCTAGATAAACTCAGCCACACTCCGGGAAAGAGTTCTAAAGGGCAACTTTTCACCACAGGACGGCATTCCCAGACTTCTTTTGAATGTCGAACGCCGAAGGAAAACTTCAGGAAGAAAGCAGCCCCTGTGCTACAGTTAGAACGAAAATAAATGTCTCCTTCGAAAGGAGTTTATGGCTTCATTTACTCAAGTTTGTCTTCCACTTTTAAAAATTGACGGATTTCCCTCCAATTGTTCCCTTCCTTCCATGAACATGTCAGCTTATAATTGGCTTCTTGACTCAGAGAGCTGCGAAGCTTTACGCAACAGTCGGAAGAGAGAAAATAACAGCACATAACTTTCACGAATAAGATACGTCGAAAATAACATTCCAATGGATTTTATTCTTGTTACGGACGGAACGGCGGCATTGGATATGAAATCAAAATATAATTATACGTTACAATAAGGTACGAAATAGAACGGCTAATCTCATATTGATTCCGGAAGTCATTATGCCCGCGATACAAAAAAGAAACAGGAGATACGATCGGACTAAGCTTCATTCAATTCCAGGGTTGATTCCGAAGTCGCATTGAGCCTAAATGAAAAATAAAATTAAGTGTTGAAGGTGCAACTTAGTACTTTGTACTTTTTATTAAGTAATTCGTCCTTTTTTGTGCTTGACGATGACTCAGTTGAAATTTGCCGCTCAAATAAATAATTCGTGGAACCTTTGTTAAGTAATTGTCCTTCCATTCCTAAATGAAAAATTTTAACGACGAAGAAAAATAAACTGAAGTATTTCAAGAGATACTTGGTGGAATTTATCGTTTTATACGCAAAGACGAACACAAAATAATTCTATTCCATGATATACAAATAGAGGATTTTTATTTAAGCCTGACAAATTATTTTTCTATGATCTTTCTATTTTATAGCACATTGAAGAAGATCTAAGAAATTAATAATGACTAGTTTATCTTCTATGCGAACAAGCCTGACTAATCAATCAAATATACCAATCAATAAAATAGCTTCCGGTTACAATTCAGTTTAGAATGAAAATTTTCTGCTGCATTGTTTTCAACTATTTTTCCTCGAAAACTGTCCCTCTCTTACAAAAATACAACACCTGCTTCAGTCAAGCAATCGTTTTAGTCTGAATTTGGTTCTTCATGGGAAGATGAGCGGAAAATTGAAACATTTGATAATTTTCCCATTACAGAAAACTGTAACAAATACGTACCGTAATGCTAAACGCAATACAAAATGCAAGCTGTCGAAGATGATGTATCAAACCAAGGAATTATTCTTTGTGCACATAATTGTCACGGCAGAGAGTTCGGTAAGGCCTGGTCTGCGTGATACTTCATACGCTTATCTTGAGGAAATTTGAGTAATGTGCTTGAGTAAGAAATATTTTTAACAGAAACCAATCACGCCTGGGGCCCATTATTGGTCCCATTGTAAGGAGTCCCGTAAGTGGGCGACGCAGTTACGACGTGTGGAAAACGAAAGTTGGAGAGTTTTGAAAACCTCCTGCGCTTTCATTCATCGGCCACGGAAAAATTCCGGCAAAACAATCTCGCCGGTTAAGAGTTCCGAAAACAGTTTTCAAAACGTCTCCCGAGTTAAATATTTCCTCTCCTTTCAAAGCACTTTCCCCGTGCCGCACCCATATCTAAGCTTCACTACTCATCCAAGACAGGCGAAATGAACCGCCTAATCAGGCTACTAAAACGTCCCAAAGGTGCCGATGTGGATTTTTCAGCTCAAGGCTTTCCTGGGAAGACGGCCCCTTAAAGCCTCTTAAAGGTTATCCATCCATCTGAGATCCACTCCATTCTACTCCGACGTACTCTTTGAATGTCACCATAATCAAACTGTTCCCTATATTCAAGAGCCTTTTGCATTCACCAGCGGAATACTCCCTGAAAGGTCGCTCCATCATCACCCCTCTCTCCGAATTCAACAAGAATACCTCATCTGAATACCTGAAACTTTGGCTTGTTTCTGGCGTCTTCTCGCCATGATATTATTATTCACTCAGAGGACTAGTTTTCATACCCATTCTTCTTCCTTTTCAACTTCTTTATTACCGTAAGAGTTCCGTAGTATAGAGAACACTTTCTACTAAGTTTTCCTCCTAATGGAATGACCTTTCTGTTGGTGCTCTATCAATCAATTTAAGACCAAACTCAAAAACCAAAAACAAAAAAACAAACTAAACAATATATTCCAATTTAAGATCAGAGAGATATCATAAAATTTGGACCGATTAAACTAAAAATCTTCACAATGTTCTCACTTTTTAAGATAAAAGTAAATGAGATACGAGTATATTCTGCGACCTACGTTTCAACGCGGAGAGCCATCCTCCGCTAAGAGATCTCGGAATTTCTTTTCTCCACATAGTAAAAATTTATTCTAACCAATTTCCGATGGCACTGAAGTAAATCCTGGCAACTGTGATTTTTATCTGAAGTCACATCCCATCAAACCAACTAATTCCGGACAACTAGGTCAATAAACGCTCTTTACAACCCTTTTCCCCTTAAAACTTTTATTCCCAAATTGGCACCTAATCTTATCCATGGGCTCCCAAATAGCCAAGTGGGCAACGCGTTCGCTTTCGGTGAAAGCGGTCCCGGGTTCGATTCCCGGTGGGGGCTTACACGCGAAATGACTTTAGCTGTTAAAGCGCTATAATCCTTTCGATACTTCCGTGCCCAAAAAAATTAATTCTGTTTAAGAAACAGCCTTTACCACAACCTTTATACCAAGTGATATGAAAAACGTCGTTTTAAAGGAATCTCGTATTTGTGATACGCTCTGAGTTGCGGGCTAACCGACTTCATTCAATATGCACTGACTGCATTACTTTCTTCGAGGCACGGAAATGGTTGCCGCCCTACGATCCTGCTCTGACCATCGATCGCCCATGTAAATGGGTCGTGGAATGTTCCCTCGCCGAGCGAGTAAACGCGTGCGTAAGGCCTCATTTCCTCGGGAATCCGACTTCCCCCGGCCGGTGTCGCAACAGGCCGCTCATTTCATCTTCCCCACGCCTTCCTCTATTTTCTCTCTGCGGCGAATCTGCTCATTTCGAGAGGCACTTTCTCTTTCGCCGGTCCGAAGCAAAAAGAGGTGTGCGGCACACGAGAGACCGGGAGCCAAAGGTCGCCGGTGCGACGGCGTGCGGGTGGGGGAGAGGGTGTGGAAAGTTGAGGGCACGTACTCGCGTGGTCCTCGTCGTCCGTTTCACCTGTTCGAGTCGTGCCCAGAGATCTTACCCAACCGTTGAATCAGACGTATCAAAAATGGAGCCTTTGAGGGGTGCATTTTTTTATGTCTTGCGTTGCTCTTTCATAACGATTAATAAGCTGTATCGGTAAGCAATGTGGAATCAGATAAGGTTTTCAATGGGTTGAAAACCTGCTTTCATAATCTGTAATGGTTGGAGCTTTGCGAAGATAATCGGCGTTTGAATAGTCATGCCGCATTATTTCGTTTTCAAATACTGCGGATGATTCTTTAGAGGAATGAGCAGTCCGGCTGATTGATATCAACTATTCCTATCAAAAGCTCATCGTAGAACTTGCCAGTTGAAACCTGCTGGAAACACTATTTCCATAAGGAATCTAAGATAGCCGTTGTCTGAATAGTCCTGCCTTTATAATTTCATCTTTAAAGTCAGCGAATGATTGTTAAGAGGAATAAACAGGCTGATTGATATCAACTATTCCCATCAAACGGGCTCCAAGATAGCCAAGTTCGACTTGAATGAAAGCGGTCCCGGGTTCGATTACCGGAGGGGGCCTAAGTGCCAAGTGAACTTAGCTTTCGGAGCACTTTTAACAATACTACCAATAAATTCTCGTCATAGAACTCGCCCGTTGAAATCTGCTCGAAACACTTCTCCCTACGGGATCAGTATTTAACGCTATTCTCCTGGAAGCTTTCTTTCAAATCCGGGATGCTACTCGGGAAGCCATCGCTATTATAAATAGATCAGTTCAAATTGCTCCTTACCCTACGCTGGCAAACATTTCCTTATCTTGGAGTCCTTCGCAACATGGATCTTTAATATGAGAGATTATCAGTTTCCTCCTCGTGAATGAATCATCGCCCGTAATTCTCTACAGCGACCTTTCGATATTTCTCCATCCTTCAGTTACTCATCATTTGCGAACGAGTCTTATTCCCCGTGAAAGATGTTTAGAGGCAAAATATTTTAATTGCTCGCTGGCTGACGTCAAAACTACATCTTCGGAACTAGTTCGATCAGATATGAGGTCAAATTGTTGGCAGTAGTTATCCCAATGGCATGGTGCTCGTCTGCTATCCGCGAAATGTTGAGGTGAAGGTGATTGTTGGAGGTAACGGTATATTCGATTAGATGGCCATCCAAGCGAGAGGATGCCGTTCAAGGACACGGCATAACATTCGCTCTCCTCTCCTTACACTCTCTCCACTTTTACGCTTGCCTCTCGAATGCGACGACGTGAGCTTGACCCGCGACAAACCGACCCGAAGGATTTATACGCTGGACCATACGTAACTGGTTATCAGGTGGACGGAGTGAGTCAAATTTGCAGAACCAGGACGGCTAACACTAATCGCCATCAACTCAAATTCGAACTGATTACTTTTGTTATTACTTACTCTAAGGATAGATTAACGCACGACGAATCAAAGAAAATGAAAGAGAGCAATAATTATTATTAATTATACACTTAAGGACAAGTTCTTTGGCAAAAAATAAGGACCAATACATTTGGACCAATATGTAGTTTTAACTAACATTCCCTAACACAAGATTAAAACAAACATCTACATCTACATAAATACCCTGCAAGCCGCCTTACGGCGTGTGGCAGGGGGTGAAAACACCGGGCGTTCGGACTTTTTTTTAGCCTATTATTATCATGTATAGTTCGCGGAAAGAATGAATTCTTAAATTGACTCGTCCTAGCATCTATCTCTCTTATTTTGCGCTCATTGTCGGATCGTCCAAGGTAGCAGGGGGGTCTCATAATATCTACTATATCTTCCGCAAATGTACTTTCCCTAAATTTATCAAGCAATCGCAATCTAGCTTCTAGTCTCCTATCTTTTAAGGATTCCCAACCTGCATCTGACAGCATTTTGGTAACGCTTGCTTTTTTATCGTAGCACTTCTTAACAAAACGTATCGCTTTCCGTTGCACTTTCTCGAGTTCACGGATGCATGTATCGTCTGCCGGATCCCATATACTTGATGCATATTCAAGATGAGGCCTAACCAACGCAAAATAACATCGTTCTCTAGCTAACTAACTGTCTTTATTCCTCAAAATATAAAATTGACGCAACCGGTTTCAAGGAAACAACGTCAACATCAGGTGTGTTATTATTATATGTTATACATATTGTTACGTTGAAACCAGTTGTATGAATTTTACTTTTTGTGGAATAAAATTAGTTTTAATCTTGTGTTAGAATATTGTTCCACGAAGTGAAGGCCGAAGTGATTGATTTTAACACTTTCTAGTTTCTCGTCAAAACGAGTTTTAAAATCAGCCTAAAATTCATCAATTTTAAAATTTAATAACTGAAAATACATCGGCCCGATGTAAAAGATGTAGTGTGGTGTAGTGGTTAGCGTGTGCAGTGGCGAAGCTCTTGTACGTGGGTTCGATGCTTAAGATTTTTATCTCGATCTTTTCTGCAAAACATTTACTTCTTTTTCATGAATATTTTACCATTTCAATGTTACAATGTTAATTTCAGAAAAAATTCATTGCTATTTTGATGCTTGATTAATTATGTTAGTAGAAATAAATTTTGAATGTCTTCTAAAATCTGCATTCGAATTCGTAAAATCGTTCGAGTTAAATCGGAAAGGCGGATGATTGTGCATTAACACGACTTTGCCTACGCATTAGTACAAATCTGCATAATTTCCGCGTGAAATAAATGGTACATACTACGAGTTATGTCTGTATGTCTCTATGTTTGTATGCTGTCAAGTGTAATGTTAGTGTGCTAACATCGTAAGAGAAGTAAACAGCACACCGTTTAAGCTTACAGATGTTAGTTTCAAAATATGGATACAAAAACAAGGTTTGAGGGCCTGAATGAAATATTGCAATAATTCTCATAAAATTGAGTTGAATCCGCTTTTTCGCCGTGATTCGGATTCTTGTCTAAACTTCTGTTATCGTTTGCGATAGAAAATATCAGGGATAAGTTGAAGCTGCAAAATGTTCGCAGTGTAGGCTTTTCTTCTGAGAAGATTGGTTTCAGTCTTTGTTTGCATCAGCCAGTGTAATTGAATGAAAAGCTCCCATTAATTTAAGTTTACATTAATCCTGACCAGGAAAAGCTCTACCTTACATCCGTGTATTTCCAAGGTACACGCGTTTTCACAGATGTTAGGTATAAAACCTATCGGTAGATTTATTCTTATCCATCACTAAATACGTTGTTTGCTATTTAAAAGGTAAAATTATTATTAAATACATTTTTACATCTACATTTCAAATCAGTGCGATTACTGGTAGATTCTCACTGTTAATACGTGTCCGAAGTACCACGACACCGATCTTGGCCTTGACTTACAGCGAATCTTCAGGTGACGTTTTTCCCTCTTCTAGAAAAACCCAAAACGGTGCCTCAAAGCTTCGAAAATGTAAATCTCCTCTACAGTATGAGTCATCCATATTTAAGAGCTAATGCATTCTCGTTCCGATAACAAAAAATCTCCAAGGACAGGAAAGAACGGTGATGCGTAGATCAATCGGTAAATCGTAAACAACGGAAGCTTGAACACTACGCAGGGAAATTGGGTGATAGTAATTTGCATGTTTATAAGCAGGTAAGCCTTACTGTAAAGAGAGGGAAAACTTACGAAAAAACCCCCAATTTACAGAGTAACAAATTTGACAGTTATTCATCATTATTTGGCTATAAAAGCATCTAAAATTGTATCGGGAGTATTTCTGGTGTCGGGAAATAGAAGTGTGGCAATAGCAAATACTATCTTGTTGGTAATTCTGTGGTCTTTAAAAATTCACTAGGGAGATGACATCTCAGAATGAGTGTATATATGTATGTATGAGGTAAAGTATGCCGCAAATTTTTAAGGAAGAATTCTCTCATGCTGGCAATGAATTTGGGTCTCGCTTGTTTTGCCCTCTGGAGCTACTATATTAAGCGTCCCTTAAGCAAACTCATTGAGCAGGAAACGCTGCGAAAAAACCCGACCCTTGCTAACAGATGCGACCTGAGCTTTCAGCTTCCACCAAAGAAAGAATTCTCAAAAAGGAAAATTCGAACGTGGAATGTTCATGCTCTTTGAACCCTGACTAAAATTCGGGACGGATTACCACTTACCGTTAATGGAAGCCGGATCTTTCGTTTGATCACCCTCTGGAACTTAAAAGATAGCTGCTCCCTTCACTTTCGTCGTTCACTGGGATTTCCTTTCTCTTTTTTTTCTGAGAGATGAGAATTAATGATGGTCAAGGGATGAAGAAACGTTCCAGGAGTTTACATTGTCTGGAACCTTCCGAAGTGGAACCCCGAGGTAGATGGGACTTCGATATTGTACCAGAAATGTAAAACGCCTAAGGTGAAACCGACAACAGCATTCTTTTAAATTAGTATTTGATCTTCTGTAAATGCAAATCGATAAGAAGGGGAAGCTAAAATACTAATTTTATTGCCCGTCATTCTCTGAATATTCACCTATTTCTGAAAAAAGGACCACGGGGTAGCTGCAAACTAAATTAACGCAAAAGATTCTTTGGCTATCCTATCCTAGTTAGGGATATCTTTGTCTATCCTATCCAAGGGTAAGATGGAAGAAGAGACTACCTGGTCTCAATCTCGCCCCACAATAAAGACGTTTTATTATTATTATTATTATCCTAGGCGTCATATTTTTATACTATGCCTCAAAATTACTATATCGTAGACTTGCTACCTCAAATAACTCGAAGATAATCTAGTCTCGCGCAAAATAATTTGGCCAATACGAATACATCAGGGATGAGCTGGAAGATTTTCGAGATTGCGGATGTATGTCCATATAATATAACACATATGCTAATCGTTTAACAAATACAAAGAAAATTTTTCACTTTTTAATAGAAACCATTTGCCGATATCTTTAAAATACTTAAACCCTTAATTTTCTTGTTTCATAATATCATAGTATAATTTGAGAGCTAGAAAGAAAGGAATTCATAAGAAAATCATGTGTAAATACTCTCTTAATGAGAAAAATTTATATTCTGAAGCATATGAGAAAACTAATGGGGTATAAACTATTCTAGACAATGTTTACGGTAAACTCATTTAGTTTCATAAAATCATCAGAATTGATATCAGGGCAATACATTATTACCTTCCGTGAATACTCATGTATACGTGAATCTTGTGTTCAGATTACCAGATTTTACAGTCAATTTCTCAGATCAATTACATTTTCATCTTTTACTAGTTACAGTAGACATCAGTATAGTGCAATAGCACAATAAATCAGTACTGTATTACTACGCATGATCAATGTTAATTTTGTTTAATTTAATATATCAGCTATTTGACTTTAAAATGGAATTTGTAAAAGTTTTCTAGTGAGTTGTTCAAACCTCAAGTGATATTATTTATCATTGATGCTGATTTTTTTGTCGTTTTCTTGCCTATCAACAAAAATAATAGTGAAATCTTAAAAAGTACGTATTATTTGCTTTGGCACGACCCTAAAATATTTCAAACCATTTATTTCAAGTATCATTAAAGAAGTAATTAAACAATAAACGACAGTTCTGCTCCAAAAATTTGATAAAATTACAGGATATACTTAAAAGTTACAGTATCACAAAATAGTCACCTTTGAAGGAAATATTTTCTAGATTAGGAGATGTGAACTTGTCTGACTCGTACATACAAGAGAAAACGAACTATTTTTTAAAGTTAATCAGTGATTTTTCAGGATTTTAACCATGCTAACGATGTCGAATCTTTCGTACACAGCTCCATCGAGTCGATGCATCAGCGAATATTTAATTTCGTGACTCAGTTATCAAGGAATGCTATAAAAGAGATCGACAAGATGATTTCTACTCTTTGTAAATAAAAGGGAATTCCTTCATAAATTTACGTCGAAAAACCTCATTATTCACCTTAATGTGGGTTTCGAGGTCAAATAATTCTCATCGGAGAGAATTTTAATGGAGCGGGATAGGAAACGTATTTTTAAAGCATTCTTTGAGAAAAACAACAACGACGATTATTTTTTCCGGAATCTTGGAGGAAAAATGGCTGAAAAATGAATTGTGGCAGCCGACCGGAAACTCCTCTTTTTCTACCGATGCCGAGCATTTTTGCCTGTATGGTGAGCCATGCAACTTTCTCCCACTCGCTTTGGTGAGGACAAGGGAATGACACGACAATGATGAGGTCTTTGGAAGGGTGGTGGCGATCCAGAACTGCCTGCAGAGACTGCTTTCGTTTTAAAGGCATTTTGGCAAGCTGCCCTATAATAATGATTCCACATGCACGATATGCTAATGCTAGAAATGGATTAAACAAAAGCATAGGAACTACTGTCCCTTAGTGCTGATTTCCTGACACTATGTATCAGCTGAATAAGGACTTTTCACTCTTATATCGGTGATATAATTTCCTTCTATCGGCATCACGTGATTTATCTGATTATTCATTATGTTTAACTATTTTAATTATATCATCACCGAATGATCAAAGGAATTCACAGTCGTAGGCGAGGTCTTGTAGAAGTCCTTCATATACAATGAAGAAAGGTGCTATACTCTTTTGTGAATATTATTCGGAGTGCAAGTACAGCAATACAAGCGTAGCTTTAGAGTATGCTTTTTATTGCCATTTCACCTGATGATGGCGATTGTTCGGCGAAACCTGGTCGTGTTAGTCATTAAATGATAACATTTTTGTGAAAAAAGTACGAAACCTCTCTTCATTACTCAACGGTTTTTTGTGATAGATGTAGTTCAATTTCTGCCTTTGATTTGAAGAAAAAATATTCCATTAAAATCTTGGATAAGCACGTGCCATTTTTCGTACATTTCGTCTAAAAAATCCGAACAAGAAAAATAATATATTCATTATTATCGTCCTGTATGTGTCTCAGCAGATAATACTTGTAGCTTTTGTTTTGTTTTTTTTTCAAAAGAACAGCCATCCAAAAATGCGAAATATGAATTCACGGTCTTGTATCTATTAGCTCTTAATTTGATGGGTAAGCAATCTCATTAACATTTGACCAATGTCATCAGCGTCATTTCCTTCGAATAAAAACTTTTAAACCGCCGGATAATAACCCAATGAATTATAATAAGCCTTTAACTTCACATCCGTAGTCCTTGTAGCAATTACGTAAATGCCCTTCCTCAAGTCCTAGGCCAGGGGTGCGAAACCCATGGCACGCAGCCGTCCTTTGCCGTTCGCGCTGCCTCCACGCCTTTCAATTATGTTAAGACATGTAATCCGCTCTCTCAAAACTCAAATAAAATAAATCGAGTAATTACCGTTCATTTTAATTCAACTTTTTTCTCAGCAATCTGAACAAGGTATGATAGATTGAATCTGGTTCGAATTTGTGCAGTAAAAGTTATAGCAAATTATTGATACAACTTTTACAGTATAATTATGAAGTTGAGTTCACTGAGAATACAATATCAATCATCCCATTGTGAATGGAACTGGGACGATTTATATCTACGAAGAGAGATCACTCATCTGTTTGTAAGGAGTGTTGAAACTGTTAGGCCAACAGAAATCAACGGAAGATATTATATGTTTTCTTTGTATAAATTCTTTAGATGTATAAAAGTTTATATTTTCTGAGATGACCTTTTTCCACCGCGAACTTCAATTTTCTCCTTCAAAATTGGACGAAAACGTAAAATGATTTTATTCGGTTGTAAGTCCTTCGTTCCTCAGAGAATCTACTTTGCCAATTTTCGGAAAAATGAATTATTTTCCAAACGTCTGATGTATTCATCGAACACATGACTTTTACGCGCAATTCTCTTGGAATATGTTTCATGGTTTCTCAGCTAGCGTTCATCAAAGGAGGAAATATTCGCTTCAGTCGTATTAAGAAAGTTATCTTTGATCCGATAAACCTTTCTTTCTCAGAAGAAATTAATTAGGGATCATTATTTACAAGCAGATTTAAGAGAAATTAAGCTTTCAAAGGATTCCTTTCGGTAGTTACTGAAATAATCATTTCAAAGAATCTCAATATTTATTGAACTTCCGCCTTCAATATAAAATAAGCGAGATGAATATGGTAATGAGGTTTTATTTTGGTGAAAGAAGGTCAAAGATATACATAGTAAATATGCAAGAAATGCATTTTCATAAAAAACTTCCCGGTACTCAGATTAAAAAGATTTTACGGAATTCGGGTGAAAACTGAAATGGTTTCTCTCGTTAAATTTAAAATCCAAAACCTTTTTACTTCGTAGAAAAATTGAATTCTCGTAAAAATGACTAATTCGAACATGAAATATCCAGAGCTTTTCCTGCTTCAAAACAACTATACGCATTTTCTATTCCCTCGGGGAAATCAAGAAATATTACGCTCCGAGATTAGAGCGGTCGTATATTCTAAGACAGAATGCATTGGAGAAAGTAAAGGGTCGTTAATAGCTTATTCTGCGATCTCTGAAAATCCGCCCAAGAGTCAGATGTATTTGAATGAATAGGGTCAGCGAAAAAATGTGAAAGTGTTTTAATGAAATGTTTCCCAAGGCTTGGGTTTGTTTAGTTGTATAACCTGGAATAACCAGAAAGACCGTTACAACAATTTTCACTCGAATTTCCGAGGAAAATAATTTCAAATATTTATCGCCGCCGTCTCAATTTTTCCCCGATCAGTTAACGATTTCCTGCGCTGATGGGCACCGCGGACCGGAAGGAAGGGGAATGTGTCATCCTTAGGCCTTAATGAGCTCGAAGACTTTAAGTTAAACAAGTTTCGATCGCTTGATTTTTTTCTTTCTATATCCGTAAATAATTTGTAATACGACTATTTTACGAGACTGAGTTCTGCGCCATTTTCAAAAGAGTGAAAATTGTGTTTCCATTCCATGTTATTAACCTAAGAATTCGAATCATTAAAAATTGATCTTCTTTATTTGAAACTACAGAAATCTTTTTTACATTATTCTAGAGCAAAGAGTTCCTACAACATTCGAAAGAAATACCTCTCTATTTATTATTCAAAAATCAAGGAAAGCTATAGGATATTATTGAAACGACTTCTTCTTAAAACAAATTCCTAAAACTGGAGTATTTCATAATGATCGTTAATTTTTATCGATTAAATCTGACTAATGAGATGACATGAAATTCTTACATTATATTGTATCAAATGACTGAAATCAGAGATTGTAGTACCTCATTCAATATATTGTTTGTATTCGAAATACAAGTTGTTGAAACAGCTCACTGAATACAAATATCTTTACATCTACAGCATTTGAAATTATTTTATTCAGTTTGTTTACACTTTCCATTCCATGTACAATTAATGTCATAGTTTTCTAAAATAAAATGTTGAACAAGCTTTCACCGTACCAAAGCTATGAAGAGTAAAATTATTTTTTCATGCTCTCAACAAAGCATTGAAACTAATTCCCGAAAACAAGCATAATCTCATGATTAAAGATAAACTATTCCGTGAGTAATAAGCTGTGAATATTTATTCCATGTATCAAAACAGTAACTTTACAATCTAAAATATAAGTTACCAATCCTTCCCTTGCACTATTATCACAACGTGAAGTAATTTATCAGTTATTATCTGTTATCTATGTCAACTATCATTTGAATTCTACTATAGACAGCTCCACTATTAGTTTATGCATTCTTTGTTTTATAAATAAAACTTGAAACTCGCGAAGTTTGATCGTACAGTCTTGATTCGATGGATAAGGATTTGATAAATGTTCTTTAAGAGGTAACATTAACGCACTTTACCATGAATCAGTAACCTTATTAAAGAATTAAAGGCTCATCGGTCGCTCGCAAGAGCCACTTGGAAGAGTATATTTGGAATACATTTCCTCTCTCAAACTTCAATTTCGTACGTAAGTATTATGCTGGAAAACAGATACGCGAATTGGGATTGTGTCTGCAAACAAGTACGCACATTTGTTTCAGGCTGCCCATCATCGAATCACATAACAACAAGAGCTTATTTTCCAAAATATAAGGACTGAAGTTATACCTGCTTGACGTATACATCCACAGACATTACATTTAAATTATTAAATATGAATTCATCGACATTTTAAACACCTATTGCTTTGGTTCTTGTAATTTAAAGAATTCCACACTCTTACAGTTTCACAACCGTTTCTTTTATTTTGATTTCCGTTTATCTCGATTTTTCCAAAACTCTTCCTTAATCCCTCTCTTTTGCATTTCCTTTTGCACAATTTTTTGTTAATTCCTCCTCTTCCATCTTTGTCTTATCATTTCCATATATATCTGGAACCATCTACTCTTTCGTTCTATTCCGTCTGTGTCATATTAACCCTTTGTTATTTTAAACTTAGTTTGTTCCCTTGCACCTATAGTGATCCATTTCAGCGGTATCTGTTCCCATTCTGTTCGAAATTTGAAACAATTCTCCGATTGATAAGTTACGCTGCCATTGCAGGTAGTCCCGTACAATATTTATTTGTATTTTTGTCATCATTTTATAATAAGAAGCTCCCGGATATCCAAATGGGTAACGCGTTTGCCTCCGATGAAAGCAGTTCCGGGTTCGATTTCCGGTGGAGACCTATGAATGCGATAAGACCTCAGCTATCGACGCACATTTAACAATACTATTTTTATTCCAAGGCCTGGCGTTTTTTCTCATTGCTATCACTTCTACGTTGTTAATTTTATATTTATTTGCATTATTTGATAAATATCAAAGGATTCTGAAGATGTTAACATTTCTATTAAAATGCGCATTCGGTGGTTCCTAGAAAGCAGGTTAATCCGTTTCCTTTCCCTTGTTTCCTGTCCGGTCTCAGAGGGAAAGACACGAACCGCCTGCATAACGGCTCTTGGAGTATATTTTAAATCTCTTAGTTGATAAATACTTGATTGATATGTAAGACTGAATTGAATTGATTGAGTTCTGCTCTCAATTTTCCATGTTTTTCTCGCTATTATTCACTTCTGATAGTTCTTTACTCGAAAATTAAGGTATACTTACATCGCAAGAGACAAGTATTGATTGATGATCGATGTATTAAATACAGCACCTCCTGACTAGCCTTATTCCAAGGAGGACTCTGCTCTTTATTTAATTTCTTAATGACATATATAAATTTATAATATACGATCTTAGCAAATTCATGTTATAATCATCTCTGTTTTCGTATGTAATCTATTGTAAAACTTGTCTGATACGTGTCTATTATTTTTATATTTTTTATTCTGCATGTATTATATAACAGTAACTTTTTTATCAAAATTGTATTAAAAATATCTACCAATAGTTTTACAAATAATTATATCGACGACTGTAATAATGAATATTACAATAAATAAATAAACTATTAAATTAGAGTGCATGCATTATTTCGACATACATGGCAGTACTAAAATCAAGTTTGAATTGGGTCCTGAATTCCGTAAATATTTATATGAGTTATGGCAGCAATCGGAGACAAACCTAACGCCACTCTGCATTAAAGAATTCTAAAGCGATATGCATCCCCCTCCTCCCAAGCCGTTCAAAGCCAATCGATCGCGCACCCGTGACCTGTCTCTTGCGATTTGGCTGTGAACTTGATCCACCTACTGGGCGAGTGTAGGCTCGGGATGCATTCGCATTCAGTGGAAGGCACAGCTCCATTGGGGCGACACCCGCTTTCCCCTTTAAAATGCCCTCTCCGACGGGTGAAAGCAACTCACGGGGAGTGCCTGGCCACCTCTTTTTTTCTCAATCCTCCTCCCCGCAGCATTTTGCCGCGAAAAACGGTACGCCGTAAAGCGGTCGAGTGTCCGTCGAATTCATATGTCGTCGCAAACGGAATCAAGATGAGAAAATGAAGCTGCAGCATGATTGCGGATTTACGCTCATTTGGGAAGAACATTCGGCAGGTGTTGGTTGGCGCCCCGATGATCCTGACGGGCATTTTTCGAGATTGTTTACCTGAGGCGTAAATATTTGGCGGTTCTTGAGAGAGATTGGTTGACGGAAAAGGAAGAAAAGATGAAGTGCAGCGAGTCGGAATCCATTTGCGATGTTAAGTGAGGGTAAAGAAGGTGAGAATACAACTCTCCTGATTTAAATATGTACTATTAAGTTCTCCGACCTACTCGGTCAAGAAAGTTAACGGGGAACTAATCTCTAAATGAATTTTACTCACATATTATTCCTGGATAATAATAAAAATAATTTTTACTATATTACGCTGCAGTGATGAGAAATCATCCAATAGTGGTATGAGTTAAAGAAATCATCAATTTCCATTACCACAAATGGTAGGAGTAATGAATTAGACGGAAAAATACGCATTATACATTAATTTCTTTCATAACATCTCTTATAAATTTACAAAATTCTTTGGCTTTAATCTTGAAGTCATTCGTAGCCATTTTTCGAGGAATTACTCTATCAGTAGATTCAAATGAAGTTACTTCGGAATGGTTTACGAAAAAATTTACTAAAATTACCAGCAATACTAATAGGATTAGGAGTCCATCTCCCTTCTGTTAGTTAAATCCTGAATAACCAGGGAATAAGTATAGCTAATTGACATCATTAAGAAAGTATTCACATCATTAAGATAGTATTGAACGTATTATAATAATATTTTGTGCGGAATTTCGAAAAATGCGTAAATTGAATAATTTTCCTAATTAATATTCCTATTCTTATGTTCATAAACTGAATAGTTAATATATTCCTACATTATGCATTTCCATCTCCTTCTGATGATTGAATGAATTCTTTACTGATTGCTAGTGCACATTTAACGAATTATCCTTATCAGAAGCGAGAAATCATTCCTCTCTGTAGACACACGTGATTACCGATAAAGGCCTTCTACGCTAAGCCACACGTTTCATTCAACTCATGTCGTTCAATTATCGTTAACTCATTCTGATAGCCGTTTAATTTAGAGGGACAGAAATGGGCAGCGAGAATTTCAAAAGATGAAAGTGGTAAATGTTCGATGAAAAGAATGAAATTTAACCGGAGCGTTTTGACTTGATAGGTCTGCATTCACATAAAATATATTTAGCACCCAGACGGAGACAGGCAGAAGTTTTGGAATTCAGGTCGGCCTTTTTTTCAGGTCCATTTCTTGGCCGATCTTATTTGAGGAGCTTTTCGATCAATTGCACGCCCTTCGTGAGACAGCGTCCTTGGCAAATTCCATGCATGCCCATAAGTTGGTAGTTTTCCAGTAGCTTTCGTCAATTGCGTTCCTTCTAGAATCTTTCGAACGATTTCATTTTTGAACTCGGATCTAATTCAAGATGGTATCGGGTGATTAAAAACTTATGAAAATAATCTAAAGTTAGATTTCCCTTCCGTATTATACTTTTTTAGCAGCAACTGAAATTAAATATGTATTTTCAAACGGTCTTAGAAGAATCACAAGAAATTAGCTTTTTTAAATACTTACTAAATGTGATATATTACCGCAAACAAAACTTGGCAAAATCACGAGTTAAAATGTAATAACAGTTTCAATTACTTCATAGGTTATCAATATACAACGTCTGCACGCATCTACATCAATACAAAAATCCACGATTGTCTGCAAAGAAATAACACAATACACCACCACTTATAATATTCTGATTCATTCTTGTTGTATGAAAATTACTTTTGATTTAGAATCCAATCTAATGTATTTGGAATGTAATCTAATACTTTCGATTTGGAATTATCTAATCTGCTTAAAGGCACAAAGGTAAACGGATTGAACTTTATGAATCACACTCTCAACTACAAGGGGAATGGAAAGAGTGATCTCAGAAACAATGGATGAACACACGTGAGCCTCAGGGGATGGAAACGGAACATTTATGAATGACGTTTCAAAACTTCATCTTCTAGGAAGTTAGTTAAGATGAAGGGAAAACAAGACAGTAAATAGTGTGGGAGGAAAACAATTTCACAACTTCAACTTCTCAGAATTTGGAAACCTGTTAGCGAGCGAAATGTCATTCGATAAACATAAAATATTTTTTCTATCGCGGTAAATTACTTGGTGCGACAAACACCAGCAAAGTTGGAAAGAAAGAATATTTAGGAGTAGAAGCTTAATCTTTAGAGAAAAGACATCTAGCAAAGTTAAAAAATAATCAAAGTAGCAGAATAGATTATGGGAAGTGAAGTTACTAAGGTTTCCGTAGATCACTGGATAGGGATAGTGAGAATGTCAGATATTTAGGTTTAATCCAAATGGTTCCTTCGGAACGATTGCCATCCGAGTTTTCGAAATGACTTTGCTTCATGCATCAGATGCTCGTACTTTCTCGGTAAAACTTCTCAAATTTTCCCTTCGCCTCGGAGATTTCTTTTGTCGCCATGCCCTCCTAAAATAAGCCCGTAGCGTATCCGAATCAAACAGAGGAAAGAGAGTGAACTCACAAATTATTACAAACGTATCGTCCACCATTCGAAGCACGAAAACGCTTGAGAAAACCCTGATTAAATGCCGGGAAAGAAAAACCCTGATTAAATGCCCCATTCTTTTGTTTAGATACATTTGAACATTTCCTAGAAAATGCTTAGAAATATGATATTCCTGCGCAAATCTGAGAGGAAAGTGACAATGACTAAATATTATTGCTTCATTTGAAGTAAGTCATGCTGGATATCTATCACGAAATCAAAAAAGAACGACGTCAGAAAAAGACGTTTTCAGTAATTTCCAAAATTCTTAAATTCAGCCACGCTAAGTTAAAAAGACATTCCGCCAATGAAAACGTAAACTAGCTAAAGCTAACTGAAGAGAACTTAAGTATTGATATCGATTATCTTTTATGGAGAAATAAGGGACTGAAATGTGAAATTCATTAATAGAAGAAATTTTCAAGAATAGAAAGGAAAGCTATAAGATAATCGGAACTACCCAATATACATAACTATTTCCTTGGTAACTTTGGTTATGATTTTACTATAACTTCGACAGGAAAATTTTAATCGATTTCTGCCAATGAGAATTAAAAAATCTTCCTGCTTCTCCAATCCGGAACAATAAAAGTGACATGATTGGAGTCTGTCACGCTCGGATATGTCGGAAGATACTTTTTGCCTTTGGACTGCCATCCGGTGTTGCGTGAAAAATAAAGAATGATAGCAGAATTTTCTGTCCTTGATCTAAATGCAATAAGACGTCCCCAATAGAATCATGCAAGGCGTGCTTACCGCTATATCAAATAGGCATGGATTTGAAACCTCCTTATGTAAGCTTCGGTGGTATAGCTCATGGTCTCAGCTTCATTGCATCTTAAGAACATTTCTGTGACTAGATTCATTATTTCAGTGATTTAAAGCGGAATATGATGGATGAATTAAATCAGTAAAGTGAGATCGTTGGAGAGGCATACTAGTTTATTAACAAAATATTATCAAACCTACAGAAAAATGATAAACATTGCCTTGTAATTCTCGACTAATTTAAGTCAAAATCATTAACTTCATTCTTTAATTTCTTATATATTTTCTTGCACTGTCTCGTTCATAGTTTAACCTAAACACGCAAAATTATTGAAAATATGTCCAAAAATGGGATTGGAATTGCTAATCATGTCACGATGGTTGACAGATTAAAGCTTTCGATTTAGCAAACCAAAAATTCACATATTATAAAAGATAAACTTATGCAAGAAATGAAAACGGAATTTATTGCCTATTAGAAGCCAAACAAAGTTGAAAGAAGTTGCAACGTTCGACTTTTTAATCGTAATTACAGATTTGGATATTTAGCTATGACGACTTGCAGAGAAAGTTGGTCTCTTTAATTAAAAAAAACATTAATTTAAACACTGAATCAGTAAATCTCTTAGTATTTTTCTGAAATATTTATCCAGTTGAAAAGGTATCCTTTTCAGTAGAAACTCGCAAATTTCAGAAGTATCATTCAAAACATTCACGACAATTTTTCAATATTATATTTTAGGTGAGGTGCTGCAGTTTATTGAAACACCCATCCAAATTCCTGATAGAAGAAGAAATTTTGCTGGTTGAAGAATTGGTTTCCTCAATGAAATACTGTTAAGGGAATATATCATCAGTCGCCCAGAAAAAAATCGCCTTTCTATCAGCGCCGTTTCATAAACGACCTTGATCGTTAGGTTTTTCTCGTTCGCAGACGGACAAGAAATAACGTGCTCCTCAAGGTCCTTAAGATTGTTGCACAACCTTTTCGCCACATATGCTGAAGATGCACTAAGAGGAAAACGCATCCTTAAAATAAATTAATCCGTTGGCACAAAGGCGTTATTTTTCTCCGCCGTAAATCGCTGCTAAAAAATAAAAATGTACGTCTTAACTGTATTTGACTACTTAATGATTTGGAAATATTAAAAAGTCTTTCCATTTACGTTCCATACACAGAGATAGAGTATCATGCAAACACTTCTTCCACCGGATTGCTTTGCATGATATATGCACCAAATACAGAAATATTTCTCCCAAACCACTCTATTCTCTCATCTAGTTTCTACCTGAATCTCTTTACTATAAAAAATTTATTTATCGTTCTGTTTTTAGGAGAAAAATTTTGGATAATCGAAATAATCGAAATGTCTAAAGAAGTAATTCAATCAATAAATCATGATAAAAATGGAGGAAAGATATCCCATGCTTAACTGAAATGAGCAGTGTAGTTCAACGCATTTATGTTGTTTCGCACCATCAGCTATTCATGCGTCTCATAAAATATAGGTCGAACTTTAACCGATTTATCTTTGATTTAATCGAATCTACAGTCTTATGTAGATTTTTTTAGTATAGTTTTTCTCAGGCTAGTTTACCACTCTCACTACGAGAATCATCGTCTTAATTAGTTGTTATGCCTATCGACAGGTCCTTGTTTTTGCATTAACTACCTCCATTCCTCAGCCCCGCTCTTTGATTTTGCACATCCCCCTCTCCCTTTCAAAATGTTTACTCTTTTTCCCCATCTCTCGCGAGAATTTTCTATATCAGTTACTTCTGGAACTTTTTTCTATAACCATTCTCTTGAAATAACTTTAGACTATTTAAAATTTTACAGCCTTATTTCTTTCGAAAAAAAAGAAAGGACAACACTCGCACATTTAGCATAATTTGTCAATAAATTATTTGGCTCATAGTTATGACTTCAAGATAAAATATCTTCCAACTATTAAGTATACAGTCTGCCTTTCTATTGGAGGCAGAGAATTAATTAGACGATGTTCCGAAATGTTAGTGAAAACCCTGATCATTCCTTTAATTAATCCAAACTTTGTTTATTCGTAAAATTTGTTAAACTGAGGAGGTAAATGAACTAATTTTGGAAAACATTAGTTGCGACAGTTTCAACCGATAATTTTAGTAAATAAATCAGAGCGTCGAGATATTTAAAAACACTGGAGATGCGATATTGTAGAATTAATTCATTTCATAACACACCTCCACTCACTGAGAGAGAAAATTTTCCAACGAAATGACTTCGGCCGAATAACTGAAAAACTTCGATCCGTTTCCATCCACCCGTTGAAGTCTCCGCTGTTGAATTTTTTCCACCCCTCCTAATACACGCCAAGAGGACAATCAAAGGCGGACACGCGTACTCGTGTCCCGCATATCGTAATACACTCGAATGAGAGTCCGTACCTCTATTCGATCACGTCCAAAGGCGACGGGGTCTTCCGGCAGAGACGAGATTTCCTTTCAGTGTCGGAAGGGTTGGTGCTCGAAGATTCCTCCGCCGAGCGTGGTTACTTGCTTCCAAGGGACGATGATATATGCACTCAAAGACGATGGGGACTCCTTCACGAATGATTTTACGTCTGTTGGTAAAACCGAGGATGTTTTGGAAGAGAGGATGTCACGGAGCGTTTAAGGTGCGCGGCTCAAGTCTGGACGGCAACTGAAGTGAGAGACGGTGGAGGGAAAGCTGTTGAGACCAAGTCGGTGAGGTATGAGGAGGGGCTGGGAGGGGGGAATAGAAAGGAGAGGAAGGGTGTGGAGGAAATAGGTAAATCGAGGGAGGTGGGAGGAAGAGGAGGGGGAAAGAGAGAGGGCTGAGAAGAGGAGGGAGAGGACAAAGAAATTGTTCGGTGCATTGTTCCGAAAGCAATGCTCCCATGGATTTGCGATCCGATTAAAGGATGGGCTGGAGATTTCCTTCCATCAGGGATCGTCTCCAATTTTGACCTCTGAGGAATGGTATCTCCAGGATTTTCCCAACCTTGGATTTTTCAGTTTGGATGACTCGGGAAACATGAATAGAATCCGACGGAAAGATCGCATGATGGTATTCTGTAAGAACTCCTAGCACGTGAGGAAACTCATTATTTCATGAAACCTTATCTGATTCGCTGCATTAGTATTTTCGTATTTCCATTAACTACTCTAAATACTACAGCGTTTTCACGCCTCATCTTACACAACAGGCGATAATGTAGAGAAAATGTAAATAATTGTTAATATCCCACTCGGAATTTACGTCATTGTAAAGGCTCCTTAAAATCTAAATGCATAACGATGCATTTTTGTTATCTTTTCCACATCGCAAAAATGCTATTCGCTTTTCTAGATTTGCGTATGATATGTCTAATTATATTAAACGAATTTATTAGAAGTACTGTTCATCACGATATACATCTTCTGTAACGATACAAAGATCCAACGAAACGCATACATTTGTAAATACGACTATATAGCGCATGTAATATTCTAATTTAGGACCATTTTAAATCAGGATCCACGGCAGAAATGAATGAAGTGAACTGCAACATCATTCACAACCGATGAATGCATCACGGTAAAGCAATTCATGTTCCTTCTCAGTTACATGGAAATTGTTAATGTGATGGATAATTCATCGATACTTAGAAATTTCACGTTAGCTGAATGCAATGGAAAATTAAATTATTTCCCCATTGTAAATTATAAGACGGTATATCATCCCTAAGAATGATGAATATTATGGAATTAGAATCAATAAAATTTTTACTAAAGAACTTTCATAAACAAATAACCAAATTAAACAGTCAAGTTTCATCATTGTCTTCTGTAGTACAGTGATCAGAACCCCCACCTGCCACGCGGTAGACCGGGGTTAGATTCCCCGCCGGGGAGTAAGGTTTATTACCGGTCGCGGTGTAGTAGTGATTAGCGTACTAGCGCTCCAATCTTAAGGTCCCGGGTTCTAGTCTTGGCTAATTAAATTAAAGTTTAATCAAATAAAATCTTTCAGAATAATATTCATAGAGATATGATTGGAATTTAAACCAATATATACCCAAATACACATAATTATTAAGTTTCGTCGTATTCTAAAACCTAGAACACCTTCTGCTTAATAAAATTATAAATACAATGAAATACTCCACGTGAGAATATAACTCCATGTGAACTCTAATTGTGAATTAAAAATACTCTATAAGAGAGTATGAGTAGCCTATAATTGTTCATTACATGTCAAATAACATGATTATGACAGCCAGAGAGAATTGAAATACCCAATCCGCGGATATTTCAATTCTCGCAATATCCGAAGAAATCTTCTCTTCTTCGATTCTTCGTCCACTGCGTAAATCAAAATACCCGTAATCAATCCGCGGAGTAAACATTCTGGTTTTATTCAATAGCCGATACGCCCACACGAGCGCACACATCTTTAAAACAATCCATGAAACGTCAAAAATGGAATGCCTTGCAAAGTTCACGTCTCTGAGTTGTCTACAGCTCTTGCGAATCATTTTCAACCGAAATACTCACAATTCTGCATAATCTCGATTTCAGGATCACTAAAGAGGCGCTATCGTTTCTAATGCAGCATCAGTGAGCGAGGAAAATGAAACTGCCGCTTTTGAAAAAAATTTTACTAGAAACAGTGGGAATCCTGAAAACCCGGCGAGTGAAATTCGTATTCGGAAGAGTACTGAACGATTTGGATGTTAACGTAGAAGATTTTGGAGCTAATTAAATTTACAGACAAGCCGAGGATGAATTTGTGAGATGAAAGGTGCACGTGAAAAGAAGTGAATGACTGCGGAGCAAAGGATTCGGAAAGGATAAGAGGAAACTGAAAAAAGCTTCTCAGAGGAAGGAAATTCTTGAGAGCTGTCGTTTTAAGGAAATGCTGAATTCTAAGGAAGATCATGGTAGGTTTTCAAAAACGGAAATCTTTCTGTGGTCAGATTACAATGTAGAGTGTTAATAAAAATCATTCTCAGCAATTAAGACGTGCTAGAAATCATTTAGTGAACTCTTAAGCGAGGATAACCTCCTGCCTGCTTTTTGTACGACACCTTTAAAGTAGCCCACTTCCCCAAGTTATGAAATAATTCCGACCTAAAGGGAGGCAAGAAACAGAAATAGATTACATGGCCGACTTATATATAGCTCAATCAAAGTAGCTCTTGACTGACAATACTGCAAACAGTGTGTGTATCTTAAAGGGAAAATTGATGTCGATTAGAAAAAAGATTATAAGTAAAGACACAATTATGATTTATAACATTTGCAACAAATCACTATAATGATAGTATCACTATAGCGATTCATTCATTACTTTATTATATTTATTTAAGAATTACCCGTCGCGATTAGGTCGTGGGACCCGGTGGCAACGGTTGAGGGGGTGCAAAAACAATGTACATGTACTAACTGTCAAACAAAAACATGTACTAACTGTCCGGCATTCGCCCAAAGACGGGAGGAAAACCCCTCCAAAAACCTCCCGTGGTTTGCTTCTTTCTATTTATTCATGGACTATTACTTTTTAAAGGCGTGACCAAGAACTATCAGCAATGTTCGTTTTAGTAGTGAAGATTAATTTACTCATTTTCCAGATTTTTAATCATCGCACCTAAATAATCACTGTTAATAACAAAACGACGAACTCCTAAATCAAGCAATCAGCGTATCGAGGATACATCTGTATTAACCACAAGTATCACGTCGTTCTGATTTGTCATTCATCTTGGTTTTGTTTTGCTGTCATTTAATCAAATATTATTTGAAGAGATACAACGGGAATTTTGAGGATCGCGACATTTAACTTTGAAAAAACGGTTAATTTTTAAGAAACTCTAATTCAATTAATAAGCAAGCAATATGTTTGTTTGAGGCAATGGAAAAGTGAAAATTGAAATGAAAAGCTGATAAAAACCGGCTGGGTAGATGAGGAAATTTCTAGACAGTTCTAGAAAGTTTATCAGAGATGAAAATGGCGCCGTATTAGCTTGAAGGTAACACGAATGAAAAGAGAAGTAAGGCTATCGCAACCAGGACCGCCCCTAGGATTTGAGGGTTCCCGGTAAATGTAGCTTTTGAGCCATAATAATTCATTTCAGGGCCAGAAGTTTAATGATTTTTGGTGCGGAGAGCCCACGACAATGTAGCCAAATTACTGAACCAAAGAATAATATGAGAAAAATTATGGAAGAACGATCTTTTTATACTGTCATCAATATGCTAATTTCGGTCGCAAATTGTAGCTTATATATTCCGCAACAAATAAGTCAAAGAAAAGACAGCAACAGTGTAGTATTATAGGTATAACACTTAAATTTCCAACATATCTTTCGCTAATTTTCCATTGAAAAATTATGAAGAGATACAAAATAAGTAAGGGCTCCCAGATAGCCAAGATGGCTGCGCGTTCGCCTTTGGTAGAAGCGGTCCCGGGTTCGATTTCCGGTAGGGGCCCGCATGTGTGAAATGGCCTTAGATGTCAAAGCACTTTTAGCAATGCTACTACTACTACATGAGCTAGGCGTTAGTAATTTGAACATGGCATCGGGTGTTTAACGTAAAAATTGTTCTTTCTATAATTAGCGATGTCCTTCAAAAGGCAGGTGACAAGAGACGGAGGGCCCTGAGTCGAAGCCCCTTACCCAGCCCTATGGGCCTTACAGATTGCAACAGGGCATCGTCTTCAGAAGCTGATGTTACCCCGGAGAAAATAACCATGATAATTTGCAAAGAATGATCTTATCTCACTGAATTTCACTATAAAATTTATTTTTTCAACTTAATTCACTTCAACCTGGATTTATATCATAGCATTAGAATTAAGGAATGGAATTGGTAAATTCGATTTAAACCATCATCTATGCCTATAACATCATCATAAAAATTATAATACGATAACAAAGCGATAAGACTCGAGAGAACGACTTAATCATCACAAGTGATAGGAAGAATGCCAGAATTAGTTTCCCGATTAGATAAACGACATTTTTCTGTTATATCTCAGAATGAATCTAAAGACAATAACACCACAACATCCACGAATCCCTTCCCGTCCTGATGAACCGAGAGAAGAACAGCATGGATTTCACAAAAAACTTTAGCGGGCCGCAGATGAAGAATTCAAAACACGAAGGTTATTGTTAAATTTACAAAGAATATTTATATAAAACGAGGAAGGCATTTATAGTTAAGGTGGATCCTTGTATTCTTTTAATGGTAAGCTTTATTAAATTTGAATTTAGATGTGAGGTCTAAATCCCTTGAAAGTCATACAAAGTATTACTTCGGCCGATCCGACAATGAGCGATAAATGAGAGAAATTTCTCTTCTGTTAATCTATTCTCTTTTATTATCCTATTATCTCTTATTTCTATCTATCAATAGATGCGAGGGCAAGGCGTCTTAGGGAATCATTCTTTCCGCGAACGATACGCGATAACAATAAGCTAAAGAGGTAACTCGAACGCTTGGTGTTTACACACCCTGCCGCACGCCGAAAGGCGGCTTTTAGGGTATTTACGAGTATGTAGATGTAGATGACATGGAAGAATGCTGCTTTTGTACAAAATTCAGACATTCACCAACATGGTAAGATTCAAAGTTATATTTCTGGATACTTTCATTCGTCTTTATCTTTAAAATAACTGCGCACTTTGTAAATAAGTACGATATCCAAAATCCATTGCGGGCTGTAGGGCTAACAGTTGTTGGCCGTATGTGGCCTAATTTGAGCTGATTTAAGCTGTCAGAGGCTCTAGGTGCTAAGGCCCTCATTAGCAATTATGAGTAAGTAATCGATTATTACATAAAATACGCTAATAAACATCCAATAGAAATCTCAGTCGCTTCACTACGGCAATAGAAAAACGAGTTTTGAATTACAATACATGGTATCTCTATATATTACAATAGAACTTACACTATAGACTTCTTAGATTATATAGTGGTGTAAGCCATTATATAGTGACATGATAAATATATTCTATAAAAATGTTATGTAGAGTAACTCAACAAATATAAAATTCTTTCCTAAAGCAAAAGACGGAATAATTCATTATATCATTATGAGTCACCGAAAAATATTTCATTTGTAAACTTAGGGGTCCTATTATGAAATTCCAATTTTTCCTTTTATTTTGAGTTAAAATAATTCCTTTTCGACTGAATACCTAGGTCTAAACCAATTACAGATAACTGCCAGCCTCTTCGTAATGAATCTTTCATTGCAATCCGACACAAAAGCTCTAAGCGTTCCTTAGTCTATGATCACACTTTCCGCGAAACTAGGCACGAAAACAATGATTAATTAGATTTAACTTATCTTCCTAATCCACTCAGGAAATGTTTGACCTTAGAAAACAGAGGTGCAAATTTTTCGATATCTCGACTTAACCGAGATTAAACCTGAACGATAAACCCCCACTTAGTGTGATGATCGTCCTGATGTCTACAGCTAGCAAGTTCCGTTCCTTGGATAGGTCGTTCACCTCCAAGTCTATGGGAATCCTTCCTTAGCACTACTCGGGATTACTCCCTATCAGTCCGCCGCAATCTATTTAACGTCCTGTTAACTTCGCTGTCCCCTTGGATCGTCGTTTTCACATTCCATCCCGACACCCCCATCTCGGAGGGTCATCTAATTGTTCGGTTATCCACCGTCGAAGATTTCGCGCCTCTCTTCCCATCAGTCACGCCAAGATTTTCGCGCTTTCGCCCGTCGAAAAAGGGGCAAAATGGACGACGTCCGCGCCCATTTCTTATGCCGTGTCTTCTTAAAACTGCGCCTCCGATTCCGGGGAGTGGAATGGGTTAAGGGGTGAAGGATAGCCGTGGGAAGATAAGATAAAGTGATGGTGGAAGGACACCGAAAGCACTCGTGTGGGGAATGAGGAAAGGACGGCTTCATTGTTCTGCGCGAGAGGGGAATAGGCGCGGGAGGAATTAGAAAGACCGCGGAGCAAAACGTCATCGAATACCAACAATGGTCCCTGCTCTCCAAAGGCTCTTCCGAGGGGTAAAAACGCATATTAGAGCAATCAGGTAGATTTACATTTCGCGATGCATTTCGAGCATCCATAAGTGGATCAGAGCCCGAAGGAGGACGCGGGAATTAGGTAACTAACATGCTTTAATTAGTGTTCCATTGTCTGCCGGTAAAGCTAGTTTCCACCGCTCGTTTCTTTCGATTAATATGCTTTACTAGCTTAATATTAAGTTATAGAGCGAAGGAGAAAATTACCTTTTTATTTTGATCAATTCTTCTCTTACGTATATTATTTTGAATGTGCTCACTACTGCCAAAATCTGCAAAGGGAAGATACAACTTAAAATAAATATTAAATATGCCATAACTCGAATTATGTACAACGGGATACAGTAATTCACGGCAGCGCCACTTTCACCGGCCATGTTTTTTATGTGTACGATTTTATTTAAATGGAACTTCTTTTGTGCCATGGAAAAGAGTAAACGTGGGAAAAATTGCTATCTGCTTCGTAGCAGTGCCGCTGGACATTCGAGATACTTTTAAACCCAATTTTGCATGCCATTAAAAGCAAGTTGCTCTAATCAGCGCAGATTATATAGATATAGGCAATATTTACTTTCTTAAAATTTAAGAATGTAGGCATTATCTCCTCCTCTTTTCCGGCTCGCGACGGCACTGCATACA